>JAQFVV010008638.1:0-25983 GCA_028023455.1 Epiperipatus broadwayi | reverse complement strand
AAATTGAAGTTTTTTTACTATTTAGGTCTGTTAACACATATTGTTGTCAATAAATAAGTGAAAGTATAATATTATAGCATGATTTGATGCAAAAGAGTAAATAAGAATAATTTTAAAACGATAAAAGTGAGATTATCATTTAAAAAGTCTAATATAAATATATTTAAAGTTTATAGATGAAAAATATCATTATTATTTATAAATAGCATTATTAAAAAAGTACAAATAGTATGCTATGTAAGTCCCAAAATACAGATAATGTCAATTTACTAAAAATAAATTATTATTGCTATAGAGAAGTTAATTGTAATGCAATTAAAAGCGCATATATGCAAACTAAATAAGAAAAATAAATAATAAAACATTCGATTAGAATTATATTTAAACAAATATGAAACATGTTGATTGATAACATGTTATGTATAATGCTTATTAAGAAAAAATATACACGCTGGATTTTAAGCTTTTATAATGAATAAAATAATTAGATTAAATAAAAAAATATTTAAGAATTGCGGAATAAGAAAATATGTAAATATAAAAGTTATAAAAATAAAAATATTATACATAAGGAGATGAGATTGATTCCATATAAGAGACATATGCAAGAGAGGTGATTGAAAATTTTAGAAAAAGAAACTAATGTTAACAATAAATTTTAAAAAATGAAATTTCAATATCATATTATGCAAAAAGATAATGATTCATACCACATAAAAAAATAAAAATACTACTTTTTGAATATTTTAAAAGGTTTGATATATATTTGAAATTTTTAGAAATATATGATTGATAAGGTTAAAATCTAATTTAAATCTCCCCTTTATCAAAAGTTAGAGATTATGATATAATCCCAATTATTATGCTGACAATTCATATCAAGAGGTAATAAAATGTTATATATGTTGTTTATCACTTTCAAATTATAGATATAGTCAAACATTTAATGACTTTCAGATGGAGTTTTATTGTAAAGGATAATGTATATGCATATATGAATGTATGTATAAACATATTGTGTGCTTGTTTGTTGCAGTAATATTAGCAATGAAAGTATCTAGCAATAAGACAAAACTATATGCTTGACAGTTACAAAGTTTATATTTCCGTTGTATGCTTTGTTATGGTCTCATTTTATACAAATAAACATTTCTACGAATAATATTATATAATTTTCTTACTCTCATTAAACAATTACTTCTAAAACTTACAAAAAGCTGTTTCTAAATAGTTTAAATATATAGTACTTCAGGCGTATCAAAGAAGGCACAGAAAATATATGTTATTACAGATTCTACTAAGAAATTGTAACACATATTGACAGTCAAAATATTAAAAATGTGAGAAGGTTTACTTTCAAGCCTTATATTTTATCTTGATATTTTGTAGAGTAATAAATATACGCAACAATACTACACTTTGAATGAATATACATGTTTATAAAATGAAAGAGCAATCAACTTTTTTTCAAATATGAGAACAATCATGTCAAGAAATAATTATTTTTTATAATTCAGAATTTTTTTAAATTTAAGGAAGTCAAAGATAAAACTACATAATTTGGAAAAAATATCGTTTTAACAAAAAATTATATATTTTATACTGACAGTTGAATTTACCTATTTTTACACAGCTTCATTTTTAGTATAGTTTGTTTTTTAATTCAAAAAATCAATAACTAGCCAACTTAATCTTAAAATCTTTAAAGAAATAATGCTAATCCAAATATATGACGGTCTATTGATTGAGTCAGACTGAATCTTGTGAATAATGATTTCTTTCTTTTTTCCTCAGTTCCGAATACTAAGGAAGTTTTAGCAGAATATTTTAAAAAAATTGAAAACAGCAAACACAAGAAAAACACTAATTATTGTCAAATCGAACAAATGAGTACCTAATAACATATTAGCTAAAGAATAAACTGTGAAATATCAATTCTTGAACTATTTTTCGGGAAGAGGAATAGTGGGGAGCCTGAAATAAAGTAAAAAATGTTTTAGGAGCACAGCTTTGATTTATTTCCTCATAACAGACTGACTATTCAGACAAAAAAAAAGTGAAGTATGGAATTTATATCATAGTCAAGACCTTCAGTAATAACAAAAATAATGCATATGATAGAGTACACTGAATAATATTTGAGTTATAACACGCTTTCTTTAAAATATTTCAGAAATCATTAACATTGTACTGGACTAATAATTCTAACCTTAAAAGAAAAATACATTAATATTTTTTTGCTTTTCCATTGGAAATTTTTATATTATTGATAATTACAAATAATGCATAGGTCAGGGGACATTAAAATAGCCATTTGTATTACATTAATTTATTTCTGTTTTTCATTGCATAATTCCGTTTTCCCATTGACTTAGTCAAATTGCAAACAACAGTGTTTCAACATGGTAAATAATTTTTCAAAAGCTATATTTTTAATACAACTTCCAAATAATTATTTATATTAATAAATAATTTGATTAATTTTATGGATATTGATATATTTAGGTAGATAATTGGAAATTTTATAGGTAAATGGAGAATATATAGAATAAATAATTAAACAGATATAACAGCAAATTATTAATTATTATAGGCTTTTCAATTAATTTCATTAAAACGGTAATTACATTTAATGCGTAGACCAAAGAACAGTTAACAAATAAGCAACCCTAATCTTTTCAAAAACAAAATAGAGACTAATAAAAGTAAGTTGGATAAGCAAGTATAAATATAGAATATTTAAGACAAAGAAAATTAGTTAAGAATAAAGAAGCCATATTTTTTTATTCCTTTCTTATAATTTAATTTTATTATTTAAAGCATTTATGAAATTTAAAAGGGGGACATACATAATGGAATATAATGAATTTAGATATCATGCAGCATATAAAACATATAATCATTTGATTGTTACATTAAAAGTAGGGAAACTATAAAATGCAGCATAAAAACAATGTATATATAGACAATTCCATGGTTCCTGATTAAAAGGTTTTCATTTCAATTCATATATTTAATTTAAATTCCATGCAAGGCAGTTATAAAAATATAATGCAAAAAATAGAAAACTTGAAAGTTTTAATAATTTTTGATACAGTAAATGTAACGATAAAATAGGTACATGATGAAGGAGTGTTTAATTTCAATATGGAGGATTGTTAAGATAAGATGTTGATAATTATGCAAATGCTTTAAAAAATTAGAAATGCATTCATTTAATAATGAAATAATCAATATAAAGAAAAAATATTAAAGATAGGATTGCTTAATTCCAAAAATATAATTGCTGTTAAGTATTGGTATAGGAAATAATAATGAAGTTCTTAATTATTTATAATGCATATAATCATTCTATAACAATATAAGTTATTATGAAAGTAAATATAGTGGACACAAAAAATTACATTAAACATTCAAAATTTAAAACATTAGGCTTCTAAGATATTTTGTCAATGGATAAAAGTATTAAATAAAACACAATTATAAATTTCATAAATTATTGTAGACTGACTCTACGCCAATTTTAAACTTGCAATACCATTATAAATTAATGTACCAAATAAAGAAATAAAAAATGGCATGAATGAACAGGTAGATAAAAAAATGGTTATTAATTTGATAATAAAATTCAACAGTATCAAATGTCTATTTCTTAAATATTACTTACAGAATCATATAAACCAAAATTACATATCACTGGTTTTAAAAATGTATAATAGCAATTGCATTTATATATTGAACTATTTTTATTAACTAATATAATTATTGAAGGTTTTAGAAAAATTAACTTTATTTAAATATTACCATTCAACTATTAGTAATAGCACACAGGTTAGTATATGCACAATCTTTCAAGAGGTATTATTCTCTCCTCTTCTTCAAGTGTCGCTGGCCTGACCAGTGGTAGTACTAAGATGGGAATCAAACCTGAATTCTTAGATTCTTGAATATTGAATTTTAAGGTAATGCTCTAACCAAGTGAGAGTCCAGGTTTGACTCTCATGCTAGTACTGTAACTGGTCAGGCCAACAATATCTGAAGAAGAGGGTAGTGCTTTTACTAATAGTTGAATGTTTGGATTATTTAAATAAAAAGTTAAATTTTTCTACAGACATTCATTACTTATATTATATGATAGAAATAATTCAATATATAAATACAACCAAATCTTCAAGGAAAATATTGTAAATAGTAACCATTAATCATAAATCAGGAATAAAATTAATTGTGATGACTTTTTTAACCTGTAAAATATAACAATTGAAGGAAAAAGTATATCAACAAAACAGCAATGCTATAAACCTAAACCTAAATATATCAAAGTAAAGATGTCATATACATAAAAATATGCTTTTTTACACATATTTACACTGGCTCTTCTTTCACTTTGTTTTTCACATTCAAGAATCATAAAAATACATCCTAGGTGGCAGTAATATCATTAAGTCAGGTATCTACAGAAGTTTTAGACAGTCATTTATGAATCTACAATACATGATATTTTAACATTTAATTTTTATTTATAATAAAAAATATAATTATATAGTTCAATTGGGATGAGTGATGATGACACACACTATTTTACAGTTTTCAATGAAAAACACAACCAGACAAAATAAATAGAAAAATCCGATGAAAAAAGAAAAAGCAAATCTAATCCAGTTTTCTTATGGTAATTTATGTACAAATCCTAAACATAATTTTAAAGGATTTACAAGAGCTTTACTTGTGGCAATTTTTTTTTAAAAAATAACTTTGAAAATTTAAATAGGAAAATTTTCTTTTCTACTCCCATAACTATATTCTTTAAATTTAACAATGAGATTGATCATATTTTTCAGCAAAAAGTGAAACAAAAAATGTCTATAACAATGATGTTGATGAAATATATTCTGGAACATTAATTAAAATATGAATAAATAATTTAATGTGTAAAACATCCATTTCAAAGATTTTGAATTTGTCATTTATGTTATGTGTGAATAATACACTTACAATATTTAAAATATATAAAACATCTTTTATGTTATGAATAGACTTGAAAAAGCTATACAAACAAATCTGTAATTTTACAGCTGTCAGATAATATAAAATTGTGTTAGACTTTTTTAATCACTTTTGTGACTTTATTCATGGAAAGTAAACATAATAACAATTAATATAAACAAAAATACCATTGAATGGCATGTTTTGATTGAAGTGTTGGCAACATTAACAGGAAACAATATTTGCTTTATGAAAGAAACTTGACTTAGAATTTTCAATTTTTTTTCAACTGTGAAGTCTGGAGAGTAATAATTTGATTTAGGAAACAATATCCTATCTAAAAATGATTCTCCAACAAGACTTCTCAATTTGGAAAATTAATGTGAATGTCATACTCATTTGTGGTATTTTTCAATATTTACAGAAAATATACTTTTTTACCTACACTATATTATTTTACTCATTATTTTTTTAGTTTTATAATCATAATACTACTGCTTTTATATTAGAAAATAATTCATATCAAAAGTCAATAGCTTCAAAATGTAACTAATTTCTTATATGTTGGCCCCTTTTACCTCTATTCTTTTCATAAAGTAGATTTTTGTCATACTAATGTTTTGTACTTTTGGCTATGATTCTTTATAAATATCAAAATCAAGTCTCCTTCTTTGCAAATTTTTTAAAGAAAATATACAATTTCCTGTTACTGGAGTATCTAATATTATTTATTTTTTCTACTAACAATTTATTATTCTCCGTTTCAATAGCTACTTTATTTTGAAGTCCTGCTTTTTCCTTAAAACTCATTTATTTTACAACATTACAAGTTAAATCTTTTTATTTATGATTACTATTTCCTTCTACATTGAAATTATCAGAATTATCATAAATAGTTTTGAAAAATATATAAGAACAATATGACTTTTTGCATACTCAGATAGATTAGACTTTTCTTGTCACAAGCGATTGAAACAGATTCAATTTTCCATCCAAATTTCATTTAAACACTTTTAGGATTTAAGTTATTTTTAAATAAAAAAAAACATGTTATATTGTATAAAATAGTCATTACATAGATAGATATTTTGTTTTTTATTAGTGCATTTCTCATCTTAATTAAACTCATGTATTAAAACTATCAATCAGTGCAAAACATCAAATTATCCTTTTTGCTAGGCATTCATTTCACGAAGAGCTATCAAACTCTATATTGACAGCTCATCTGGTTTCGTTATACCAATTTTTTGAGAAGGTGGACACTAGTTTCTATTATTTTTAAAATCTGTGGAATGATCAATAATCATTACACTGCATATATATATATAAGTCATTCAAACTATCATTGTATCCCTAATTTCAATTCTTTTAATCAGTGCAGAATTTCAGACTATTTTCTCCCATCATGCATTCATTTGATGATTTACATATCAAATTCTGATACTCCATGTTTGTATTGACAGATTACACTTTTCCTTTGCACGGCTTAACATTTACATATATATATATGCACACACACTAAAATGTAGCTTTATTAAAAAGTGATTGTAGAAAATTGATCAGCTTAAGTTTTTTTTTTAATTAATATTGAAATGATCAAAGATTTTATACCGTAAAATCTAAATTTAGCTTTACGAGAAAGTGAAAACCTAGTTTGTAGTTAGAGAAAGAATAAAATGAAATATTTTTTAAATATCTTTTGTGATAATTTATCATACTTCATTATTTTATTTGTTATGATATGTTAAATTCATGGTTCATTGCTCCATTTAAGTATTGCTGTAAGAATTTTTTGTAATTTCCAGTTGCTTCCGCTTCAGGAGATAGAAGCTTCTCCAAAATGAAATTAATAAAAAAAATTACGTAATAATTGCAAAGACTGAAGTAAAGATGTCTCATTTTGATATAATTGTCAATTAAATATGAATTATGTGGAAATCTTGATTATATCTTTATGATTAATGATTTTGCAGACAAGAAAGCTAGAAAAATATTTAAAAAAAATGAAGTTAAGTATCTAATAATTTAGGGATAATATTCTAAGTGAATATAAAATGTTAATTAAAGCAAGAAAATATTTTTATAAATATGTTATCAGAAATAAAATTAATCCAGAAGATAAGATCATGTTCAGGATTTTTGGAATTAGAATGATAAGTATAATACACTATATAGGGTATAATTTAAGCATTATTACCAATATAACTTTTTCAGGGTTTTTTTTTTATATGAATGCACTTGAATCATTAAGATTATTTGCTTTCATAGATTACCTTTCATGTAATTATTAAGATGTCTTATAGTGCATACATAATATAGGCAACTGATACAAAGCAAATGAAATATAAAATCGTTTGTTAAGTGTTGCAATCTATTTTTTTTTACTTTTTAAAAAAAAAAAAAAAAACATCTATAATATTTATTACTACAAGGGCATTGCTCCACATAAAGCAAGTATTCATTGCTAGAATACCTAATAAAAATTATTAAATACTTTGCTACAACTATTTATGAGTCAAGTAAGGTAGCTTTTTGAGTAAACTAAAAAAATATTTGATTATGGTTGCAATATTTTTTTTTTGCCATATTATATAAATAAATTGAATTGACATTATTTTTTAATATTGCCATCTACATTTACCAAAATCTTCATAAATTAAAGGTCTGCTGATATCAATGAAATTGTGCAAATAAATGTTTAAACAATCTGCTAAAACAGAAAATGCTTAGCTTTCAAAACTTTGAAGGCAAAAATGATTATACAATTAGAAAATCATACATACCTAGATATGCATAAAGGTGTTCAATGCAGAATTTCTTAAACATGGTATTGAAAGTTTTAGCAAAAAGAATCAGAAAACATTATTAGATAGATCATTCTTTTACTAAAACTCATTAACAGTGGTATTACTTATTAAAATAGTAGATGCATTAGAGAAAGCATAATTGAAATTCTCAGAAAAGATAAAAGAATGTAAAGATAATATGATAAAAAAATTTCTGAATACTTTCATCATTTTAAGATATCTCAATGGCAGTAGCCAAAGTATATATCATTATTTTTTATAAAATGTTTTGAAACTAGTTAATCTAATTAAGAGTCAATTTTTAAGTTTATACCTATAGAATTTATGTTTAAAGTAGATACCATAGCATTTACAGATAACAAGGTAATTAAAAATATTCAAAACTCAGATTAGATATATTAGAGATACTTAGTATATCTTTGATTACATAATTAGAATTATAAATGTAATGTTAAGTAACTCACATATCGAGTTAATTAGTATACAAATCAGATTCATTCTTATGCATTATATTTAAAAAATTATGCAATTATGAAGGTAAAATTGTAAGTTGTATAAACTTAATACAAATAGCTGTTTGATGTAGCATCTAATGAACATAAAAAGCTTTATAATACATCACAGCATAGATATCATGTCCATATGTTTAATTAGTCTCAAATAAACTCTTTAAAATATTGTAAATATTTTAGCAACTTTTTAGAGTTGTGCACTAATATCATTGATAGATACTATATTTTGCATACAAAAAAGACTTTTCCTAAAATATTTGTGGATAATGATTTACATATTAAAGTATCATCTATGTAAAGGAGAAAAAATATATGTGAAATACATATATAAAAATTATATGCTTATAATTATAACGCTGGAATTTTTAACTACTTCAATTTTATTATAAATATTATCTTCATTATCATATGCAAAAATATTTGCATTACTAATATAGATTATTTCAGCTCATGATTCCCAAACCTCATATGAAAATGAGAGTAATAAATTTGAGCATAATTAATTGTAAGCTGGAATGCTTTTATATTAAAATTATTTTATTAACCCATTGAATAAAATAACCATCTTCTGTTACTAATATTGTGAGACAATCAATAAACAGTGAGTGAATCTCAGGCTACTGCCATTCAACTCTCTTGAAGACAAGCCAAATCTAGACACTTTTAAACGGCGATGATTAATGTATTGTTTAAACTTTATTCATGTTATACAAAACCATGAAAAATATGCAGCAATAATAAATCTTTGCATAAACAGTAATTATGTGGAAAATACTTTATCATTAGAAAGCAGTAGAAGATGTTCTAAAAATATAAATTGTAATAAAATATGCCTGAGAAAATGGTTAATATACTAGAAATTGTAGCACATGAATAAATAAAAATAGTAAACAAAAAGTAATGACCGTTAAATTTGTGCTACAAAATGTCATTGTTAGTGATGAATACAGATGATTTTCAAAATATCTGAATCTATAAAGAATATTAATGAAAATAGTTAATAACTGAAATAAATCTTTACTCTTTTTAATTTGAATAAAGTGCAAATAAATTATACTGTGTTATAGACCAATCTAGATATATAATTTTCTTCTATATTTATATTAAAATATATGCAGTTGTATTTTTACTACAAAAATAGTTTAATTTAAAAGTTCCATTAGGGCTTCGAATAATAGATACTTTTTTCTGTAGAGAGTTTATAATTTGAGATGATGTTATAAATTCTCTGCAGGCAAAGCATCTTCCAATTTGAAATGATGAATGGAAGATAATTTATTTTCAGATGTGTTTTTGTATATATTTTTAACTTTTTACTACTTTATTATTAAGTTTTTATTTTTAAAAGTAGATTAGAAAAAAAAATAATTTATTCAATTTTTGTGTAATATAATTTTTATTCATATTCTAGATTACAATTGTCTTAATTATAAAATATAATCCCAGATAATTGGAATTGATCCCACACAATAACAGTGTCCATATCTGATTTTTCTTGTAGTAAGCTGTGTATCATATAAAAAATAGCAAGTGATATTCAATTCATCAAAAAAGTGCCTGAATAAATTGAAGAATGACAAACCTACAGAAAGTATACAATTTTTATAATACAAATATATATATATATATATATATATATATATATTATATATATATATATATATATATATATATATATATATATATATATATATATATAATAAATATAATAATAAACTATTATATACAGTATTTCAATCTGCAGAAGCACTTTTGGTTAATTCCTTAACTCTCCTTGACAGCTGTTAAATTAAAAGAAACATAAAGAAAACAAACAACATGAACTCAAATCCCCTGAAGCTTAAATTTTAACATTAGTAGCTTGTATATTAATTATATTCATTTTATTGCTATTTCTTAAAATTGCTTTCTTAATTTTTCTTTTATTATGATTACTCTCTTCATGAACAAACATAACCATTTCAATATCAAACTTAAATGTATATTTATATTTTCTTTCATGATCCAAGAAAACTGAAGCAGTAATTAAATTACTATTATTTTTACTTTTCACATACTTATATAATAATGCATGCTCTTTTAATTTTTTGTCAATACTATACATTTATATATGATAACATACATCCACAAAAAATAATATACAACATTACTTTTTGCTTGACAGGTATGACATTTTTAGAAAATCAAATATTAAGCACATTCTTACATATACCCTTACACAATTTTACTTGAGCATTTGAAATATATGAAATAGATATCCATTTTTCATTATACGTTTTCAGTTCTTTTAAATCATTATAATCCTTTTTAAATCAACATAAAGTATTGTTAATCTGTTCAATCTTATAACTGACTTCAAGAAATTCCTTGGCAAATATCTCAATATTTTTTTCAATTTATCATACTGGTAACAATGTAATTTTTTATTATGAAACAAAAAAATCTAAAGCTTTCCATCTTATGCATAAATGTTATTTTTGATTTACAATTTATATATCCTTTTTTTGCAATGGTTTGATTATTAATTTATAACTTAACGTACTATTATCTCTTGTAATAATTAAATCCAAATACTTAATACTTTTGTACTGTTTTTGTTTTCGATAGTCCATTTCAAGCCATTTAAATTATTTAACACCTCTACAAGTAAATTTATAGTATTGGTATTTCCACAAACAAAAACGTCACCAACATACCTTTTGTAAATTTTAATATCTTTAACAGTAACTAAAATACTATTCTTATATATAAACAAAACAAAATTGCAAATTCATGGGAACTGGCCATTTTGGAATTTAAACAGAAGCTGAAAAATGATAATATGATATGTTCGAAAGAAAGTAACTGGTTGTGGACATGTCTAATGAGAAATGTCAATATATTGATAAAATAAAAGTGCAAATGGATAAACTTGGGTTCTCTTTAATTGAAGAATATAATATGGATGGTCAGAGAATAAAACTTAGTAACAATATTTTTTTAAAAAGTTAAGATTAAAGCTTTAAATAATGGTGTGTACTATAAGATATATTTCCTGCATTAGTCATATTTTTCCAAATATAAAATTACATAAAGAATGTAATATTTTGCAAATTATGATTTATTTTGGTAATTTATTTATATATCAAACTTTTAAATATATTGCTAAGCTTTTACAAATGTGGTTAGGATTTGGGAAAAATATTATTGCTCACCTTTTGATTTTTTAAGTAGAATTAAAAATATAGTGATTAATGAGAGTGGTGTTATTGCTTCATTGGATGGGCAGAAATGTTTTGTTCTATTGAGAGAGTGGATTCCCTAAAATAATTGAACATACATTAAAAAGTAAAGGTGTTCGCAAATATGTGATAAAATTTGTTATTGGTTCTTTAAAATTTTTTGATGATAACATTGTTGCACCTTTTGAAGATGGATATTATAAAATATCTATTGTTGTTGCACAAGTTTGTAATTTTGTTTTGTCTACATATGAGAGGACTATTTTAGATATGTATACTTTCAAAAATATTTAAATTTACAAAAGGATATGTAATTTATGTTTATGTTTGTGAAAAAAAAACAATACTATAAATTTACTTGAAGAGGAGTTTAATAATTTGAATGAATGGGAATGGACAAAAGTATCAAGCATTTGGATCTAAATATTACAAGAGATAATAATATGTTAAGTTATAAATTAATAATCAAACAATTGCAAAAAAAGTGCTATATAAATTGTAAATCAAATGTACCATTTAAACATAAGATGGCAAGTTTTAGATTTTTTTTTGTTTTATAATGAAAAATTATGCTGTTACCAAGATGATAAATTAAAAAATATTAAAATATTTGCCAAGGAATTTCTTGAAGTTGGTTATAAGACTCAATAAATTAATAATACTTTTTATGTCAATTTAGAAAAAGTTATAATGATTTAAAGGAATTGAAGATTGATAATAAAAATAGATATCTATTCCATGTATTTCAAAGGCTCAAGTGAAATTTTTAAGGATATATATAAAAAATGTGTTTAATTTTTGATTTTGTGTTAAAAATAGCATTAAGAGTTAGTCAATAATTCTAAAAAAATGTCATATCTGTCAAGCAGAAAAGTAATGTTGTATATTATTTTTTGTGAGTTATGTTACCATATGTAGGTGAATCGAAATGTAGTATTGAAAAAAGATTAAAGGAGCATGAATTGTTATACAAACATGTGAAAAGTAAAAATAATACTAATTCAATGACTTCTTCAGTTTTCTTAGCTCATAAAAGAACATGTAAATATTAATTTAAGTTTGATATTGAAAGTGTTAGGTTTCTTTATTAAGATAGAAACCATAATAAAATAAAAAAATAAGGAGGCAATTTGAAGAAATAGAAATAAAATGAATATAATTAATAGACAAGCAATTAACATTAAAATTCAGGATTCCTGAAATATGAATTGAGGACACTGTTTTCCATTATGTTTTTTTTTTTAATTTAATAGCAGTTGAGGAAGGTTAAGGAATTAACTGAAAATACTTCTGTGGATTGAATGACTGTATATAATAGTTAATTACCATTATATTTATTATTTTTATTACAATATTTTTTAATTAATGGACATTATATATATATATTGTAACGATACGGAAAATGTGACTTCACGTACACTGCACTACGGGGCGCCATCTAGGCATTTGAACCTAGAAAAATTTATAGAGTAGGCAGATACGTAAGTCAAAAAAAAAAAATTTTTTTTTTTTTTTTTAATTTTGATTCCGGTCGTTAGCCCATGTCACTAGCTCAGTGGAATAGCAGAGATTTAATAATATCATTTACTAGTATATAAAAGAATAAAGTAAGCCACTGCCAGTAATTATCATACAAACAGATTTATTTATGCACATATATATAAGGTTTAAAATTATTTTAGTGATTTACATTTAAACATTTAACATTATTTTTAACTTTGATTTTACTTTAATTTACATTGAGTTACTATTATATTATAAATTTACATTTTTAATCAAGTTCGCACAGATGGGCTTATAAACCTGTTTAATATGTTGCTATAGATCGGTTACATAGATTTCAACGGTCAAAAACATTTCAAAGTAAACATAAACGATCAAAATACAAAATTATTGATTACTGACAATTGCATAGGGAATTATAAGAAACCCTCTAGTATTCATCGTAAGATACTTGCATCATCACCAATAACTTAAAGGACATCCGAATAAATACATTAGAGACACTCACCGTAAGGTATCATTATTTATCGAATGTCTATATATTTTGATCAAATATGAAAACCCAAAACATACCTAACCGATAACCAATCTATGCAAGCATCTATAAACAACTTAAATTTAATAGTTTTATTTAGGATCGAGCCTGAATCGACTACATAGATTTGCATTTGAAAATAAAATATTCTATCCCTACTTAACCTTAGGCAACACATTTCGCAATCAACTGGCGCCAATCCATCTGATACATTCATGCATTCAATGTAGCATGATACGACAACACAACTATATTGTCAGGAATGTACATCTGAACAATATGTAGAAATAGAAACGACATTGACTCTCCACCCACAGGGATGTGACATCTGTGGGCAAGTAGATCAATAAACTAAAAACTCCATAGGAATGGGCTGCGGTATTCTGCCGACTTACAAACCCATCCATAGGCAAACAGAGGGTGTGTGGCGTATATCTATAATCCTGCCCGTGGCGGATCTCATACTACACCTACTAATTACATAAATATATCCAATCCATTGAACCAATTCAACTACGAAATGAACAACCCAAGATTACCCTCCCTTAATATATCTTTACAAATCGATACAGCCATTCACGCCCGACTTAAGTTTAACATTTTTTTATAATTTATTTAACGGAAAACAGAAATCATAATAAAACTTAAAGAACAAAATTAAATAAATAAATAAATGGAAATGATTTTACAAATTAAATACATTAAATAAAATTATAACTAATTAATAAAATAATGTTGGTCAGATAGAATAATATTGAAATCATTTAAATCTGGAAAGTTTTTAATTTACTGTTCATAAATTTTAAAGTCTTACGGTTATTGAAATAGTTCATCTTCGTATATTCCTTGCCGTTTGCACGTGAATTCCCACGTCGTCCGAAGATTTGTATCCGGTTGATCGATTTATTTATCCTTTGGAGATTTTTATTTTTTTTTTAGTGTAATTGGTCCTCAATGAAGAAACGATGGCCCATTTTTCTTCCTTTCTTACAGAACTGAAGGGATTGAAGCTGTGCGTCTTTTTCAATCCCCTCAGCACTAACACCTAGCTGTTACATCGTCAATAATCAATCACTCCTCATTCACTAACTACCAAGCTTTCCAAAACCTGTCCTTTTTATATTAATGTCAAGGATTGAATTAACATTGCGTCATGGAGTGATGATTCTTTCGCTGAGGTCCGATTTCCCAAATGGATTTCTTTCATTGGCTAATCAGTTTCTATTGTTTTTTTTCTATCTGACTGAGGTTATTACATTTAAATGCTCAAGGCTGGTTTTAATTTAACTAATTAACAATCATTTCCATTTCTAATTAATTACCCTGTTTTCCAAATCAAAAATATATTTCAAGACAAATTTAAAGATATAATTTTATCTCCAAATCTTTTTTAAAATTTAGTTTTAAAAATACCTTTTTCTTTAATAAAAATTTTATTTTAATAATTTTTCATTATCTGTGCGACTTAATATATAAGAGTTTAAGACGATATTTTAATTTCAATTTTTAATTTTTAAAGAAAGTTTTTAAATGCGAACTTTTTATTTTAACTTGTTTAATAATATATATAAAAAAAAACAATGTAACGAACGTCTGTGCTCGTTACAATATATATATATATATATATATATATATATATATATATATATATATATATATATATATATAAACATATAAATGGTCTTGGTATCTTAATTTACAATGTATGTTAATCTCTTACATTTTAAAATCCAGTAAATTTAACACTTTTTAAGCTTTATCTCTCTGGATAAAACAAGTGATGTATGTCTAGAAATTATGTTTTAACAAACGACTATTGTTTAATAGGATAATATGAAAGTAGAATATAATTTACTTCATCATAAGTATTTGTTAATATAGTTTACTTTTATTTGCAAGATTCTTTATGTCCATGAGCATTATAATGTTATAATAATGCAGTGACTACAAGAATCACGTCTAAAGTTTAAGGTCTCAAAGACTATTTCAATTTCAAAATTTTTATTTTTTATTTTCATTTATTTACATTCAAATGTTTTAATTATTTAACATAATGCAAATTAATAAATTCATCCATTTAAAAAAAATCTTCCTTGCCTTTTGCTTAATCATTAATTATTTTTCCTAGTCTAGTCTTATTAATCTTTCAGCCTTCTCTCCCCATATGAATTTCTTTTATAATTTATATTTGTTAAATTTTCTAACATATTTTTAAATGCTAGCAACACTTCATAGAAATGTAAAAAAACAACAGAAAAATAAGTTAATATTTCATTAAATTTATTTTGAAAATAACTCTATTTAGCAATTAATAATTCTGAAAATGAGTTGATTGACATTTTTGGTAATATCTTTATTAATAAAATATTTTGAATTAGTTGTTTATCAAATAAATATGAAACCAGATATTAATTCTAATTATGGTTTTAACACATTTTGAATTTGAAAATATATCATTGAAAAACTGTGACATGTGAAAGTATTTTTTAAAAATTTATTATCCTATTATTCATGTATACCCATAGGCATTTTATTTATGCAATCTTATTAAAATATTCATTTACCATCTTTACATAAAGGCCGTAAATGTTATTTATATTAATTAGCAAACTTATCATTAACAATCCTACTTTTAGAATCGATATTTGTCAGTTTTTAAGCTTATTGCTTTTTTTAAAAATTGTTTTGAAGAATTTAATTTTTGTTTAAATGTCTTAAATTTTTATATGTTTGAATGGAAAAATGTTGAGACTTTTTATTATATTTAAGTTTTGGAATTGCACTAATTGTTTCTGCATTAAGACATTCATTCTATTTTTACTTTCATATTATGAAAAACTTAAATACATTATATATATATAATAATAATGGAAATGTTTTTATGTTAAACTGATTAATAAAAGTAAATCAATAAATAACACAAAACAAACTAAAAATAACAAGTTTTAATTGTAATATGTTAAAGTATATTGTTGCTTCAGTAGACAATGAAATATGGGATTATCTTATATATTCATAATTTATAACTTCCTTTTGTTTTGTTGTAAAAAGCACTTTCAACTATTATATAGCAATGAAAATGCTACTGTAGTCTTAAGAGATGTAGATAATGTCTTGATATAAAGCTATGAAAAAATCTATAAATGTAGGTAAATTAAATAAATTAAATAACATAAAGTTAACCATATACTTGAACACTATTGTAATCAGGTAGTAAAATCAGTAAGCAGTATGGAATCAATTGAAGAAAGTGTGTTTATGGATCCTATATTATAAATGTTTTTGATATATATATATATATATATATATATATATATATATATATATATATATATATATATATATATATATATATATATATATATATATATATATATATATATATATAAGTTTAGATAAATAAACCTCAGAAATGTCACATATAAGTTAAAAAGTGTATATAACATTAGTAAACAATGTATATATATCCCATATAATGTAAAATGCAGCAATTAAAGAATAAATTAAACATACTTAGAATATTTTAAGGTAATGCACTATGTAGTCTTAAAATATGAACTTTCAATTATTACATAACAAAAACATAAAATAAAAAAAAATGAATATATATATATATATTGATTGCAGCCAGTCATGTAGTGGAAAAAGAAAATGCACCTTAAAAAAATTAATGATCATAAACATCTGAATAACAGAATAAAGCAAAACAAAATACTGTATTGATAAACTTCTTGAGTGTTTGAAAAGCATGAATATAGCTGCAATATAAATTTAATTTTTATTTCATCACTATAAATGTTTTATTTGATAAAAAAATGTTTAAAAAAAAGGATGAAAAAAGCTATTTTTATTAGTGGGAGAAATAATTTACACAATTGATAAAACATTTTTATTAAAACACATAAAGCCTTGTTTTCACATGATCACTTACAAATAAAATATTTCGTTTTGTAAACATAGTCGTAATAGCTAAGTTTGTTTCAGGCAAAAAAATACTTTATAGGTAGTTATAAAAAATATTATGTAATAAATATTGTTGTTATGTTAAATTTATTATCACTATATTTGCGATTGAGTTGTCTTACTAATCTATCTATCTATCTATCTATCTATCTATCTATCTATCTATCTATCTATCTATCTATCTATCTATCTATCTATCTATCTATCTATCTATCTATCTATCTATCTATCTATCTATCTATCTATCTATCTATTTATCTATCTATCTATCTATCTATCTATCTATCTATCTATCTATCTATCTATCTATCTATCTATCTATCCATCCATCCATAAATCCACTCATTCATCAATTTAGATATCTCTCAATCTATTTATATGTCTCTCTAAGAACAGATTAATCAGACAGCTGATTGACTGACCCATATACCAAGCCAGCTACCCTTCTGTCTATCCTTCTTCCTTTTTAATTACATATTTAAATAATTACTTTCTTACAAATTTATTTCCATTACTCAATTTTCATTTAACTAATCATTCATCTACCTATCCATATATTTGCTTATGTACATATCAGCCTATTATTTTTGTACCCAAAACCTCAAATAATCATCTAACCTACCTACCTAGCTATCAGTCTAACTACCTATTTATCTAGTTATCTTTCTATTTATTTATCTAATTATATAGATAGATAGATAGATAGATAGATAGATAGATAGATAGATAGATAGATAGATAGATAGATAGATAGATAGATAGATAGATAGATAGATAGATAGATAGATAGATAGATAGATAGATAGATAGATAGATAGATAGATAGATAGATAGATAGATAGATAGATAGATAGATAGATAGATAGATAGATAGATAGATAGATAGATAGATAGATAGATAGATAGATAGATAGATAGATAGATAGATAGATAGATAGATAGATAGATAGATAGACACCTACTTATTTAAATATATAATACCCATCATTTTAAGTATTCATCTATCTATTCATATATCTACCTTAATTACTCATTAGAAACTTTATGTATATCGTCCAAAACTATCGGAATTAAACTGATCTAAAGTTTAAAATCATTTTGGACATTGATACAAAAATTTAAATGTTTGAATGAAACATAAGTCTATCTAAGCAGTTTTTTTTTATTGAAATAGATGCTAGCAATAAAAAATAGTTTTATAAAAAAAATGAATTAAAACATAGTTTACATTTCAACATGATTGCAAATTTGCTTTCTTCAAAACTTTCTCCTCATTTAATAAAGACACATCTTCAACCACACATGAAATTTAATTACTTTTAAATTTAATTATTATTTTTTAATTTCATTTTTATAAAAGTGTCTTTTGTTTTGTGATTTTTTATATCCTGTAATGATACTGAAGAAAAATAGACGAGACTAAGGTTTTTTTAAGTATTTGATATGTTTTATCAAGAGAGTTTTAAAGCATATATATATATATATATATATATATATATATAAACTCTTTAAAACTCTCTTGATACGCTCTTCCGATCTTATAGTTTAACATCAAATAATTATGAAAAACTAATCCTTGAACCCATAAAAGAGCAAGTTGAGAATCCTTGCATGAGTTATCACTCTTATTGAGTCAATTGCTATTATATTAGTTTACTTATTTTAATTTAATAATATATAAAATACAAGATTCACGTCTTGCAAGACTGCAATATTCTTAAAAAATTTAAATTATAATAATATATGATAATTAATCAAAATGTAAATAGAATTCCATCTCCAGAATAACCCAAAAGACATATCACAAAGTCTTTTGAATTGTTTTTTTTTTTGTAAAGAATTAGAGATAAGTAAAATGTAAACATATACCTTCATAGTGTAAAAGTATTCCACAAATTTATTAAAAATGTCAGAGATGAACTAAAATTAGCTATTAAAGTGCTTTCTAACAATCATGTAAAAAAAAACAACATTAAAAGCAAGATAATACTTACAATGTGGGACCAACTGTCTGATAACAAGTGTTTTAAGTTTTTCTTTTTTCTTTTACTTTCTATATAGATATAGCTAAATATCCACGTTCCCAACAAAAATTATAAAGTTATCTATTTTTAATAGTCACCAAACATGAGTTTAATAACATCATAAGATAGCACATAGTATAAAAATATGCAATATTTATTGAATTCAGATCAGCAATTAAGTAATCTAACTACTATGATACAAAATTTTACTGAATTTATACATATACACACCTATATATATATATATATATATATATATATATATATATATATATATATATATAGCTGTAAATCAGAAATAATAATAAATGTATTTTTATGTTCAGTATTGCTCAGAATGACAAAAACATTTCTTTCTCAGATAAATAACAACACCTGCTGATAACTAACGTCTTAAACAAACAAATATAAAATATTTTGATTAGCATGTTCGTTTTTATTACATTATTTGTACAATTTAATAATGACAGTCAATGCATATAACTATCAATGTCTCAATAACTAATAAAAAGCAATAAAATATTCTGTATAAAAATTATAAATAAATAATGAGTTATTTAAGTTTACCCAGAGATCTACATGAGCACAAATGATATTATTTTATATAAAGTACAAATATAAAATATAAATTAATAAATTTGTATTATCTACTGTTTATTTTATGTATTCACCTTTTTAAGGAATATATCTAATTACAGACCTATTATCAATATATAATGTTTAATAGAATACATAGCTCTATCCTTTTTTATTATAACACTATATATATATCCACAGATGGTGTTCTACCAAAAACATCGATCAAGCGTATGTTTTGTTTACATAAACGTCAGAGTAGTATTCACTATCCCTAACTATAATTCCACTTTCAGATCATGATTTCAAGCTATTTGCTATCATCAGTGAAAGACAGGAATAAAGAAACTAGATCTAAACACAAACTCTGAGCGTTTATGAAACAATTTCTATTCAGCTTGCAAACGTGAATTTTTTAGACACGTAATGTCTTCAAACTCAGCATAGCAAACCAGATAGCTATATGGGTCTGATCTCAGTTCAGCATCACCACATAGTAGAAGCCTCTGCAATCTATATCATTGCAAGAAAGACCTCAAAGGTACATTTATGAAAAACAAAAATGCAAGTTAAAAAACATGCTAATGCTTGTATTTATGTCCACAGATGGCGTTCTACCAAAAACACCGATCAAGCGTATGCTTTATTCCTGTCTTTCACTGATGATAGCAAATAGCTTGAAATCATGATCTGAAAGTGGAATTATAGTTAGGGATAGTGAATACTACTCTGACGTTTATGTAAACAAAACATACGCTTGATCAGTGTTTTTGGTAGAACGCCATCTGTGGAGATAAATACAAGCGTTAGCAAGTTTTTTAACTTGCATTTTTGTTTTTCATAAATGTACCTTTGAGGTCTTTCTTGCAATGATATAGATTGCAGAGACTTATACTATGTGGTGATGCTGAACTGAGATCAAACCCATATAGCTATCTGGCTTGCTATGCTGAGTCTAAAAAATTCACGCTTGCAAGCTGAATAGAAATTGTTTCATAAACGCTCAGAGTTTGTGTATAGATCTAGTTTCTTTATTCCTGTCTTTCACTGATGATAGCAAATAGCTTGAAATCATGATCTGAAAGTGGAATTATAGTTATGGATAGTGAATACTACTCTGATGTTAATGTAAACAAAACATACGCTTGATCAGTGTTTTTGGTAGAATGCCATCTGTGGACATAAATACAAGCGTTAGCAAGTTTTTTAACTTGCATTTTTGTTTTTCATAAATGTACCTTTGAGGTCTTTCTTGCAATGATATAGATTGCAGAGGCTTCTACTATGTGGTGTTGCTGAACTGAGATCAGACCCATATAGCTATCTGGTTTGCTATGCTGAGTTTGAAGACATTACGTGTCTAAAAAATTCACGCTTGCAAGCTGAATAGAAATTGTTTCATAAACGCTCAGAGTTTGTGTTTAGATCTAGTTTCTTTTTTTTCCTGTCTTTCACTGATGATAGCAAATAGCTTGAAATCATGATCTGAAAGTGGAATTATAGTTAGGGATAGTGAATACTACTCTGATGTTTATGTAAACAAAACATATGCTTGATCGGTGTTTTTGGTAGAATGCCATCTGTGGACATAAATACAAGCGTTAGCAAGTTTTTTAACTTGCATTTTTGTTTTTCATAAATGTACCTTTGAGGTCTTTCTTGCAATGATATAGATTGTAGAGGCTTCTACTATGTGGTAATGCTGAACTGAGATCAGACCCATATAGCTATCTGGTTTGCTAAGCTGAGTTTGAAGACATTATGTGTCTAAAAAATTCACGCTTGCAAGCTGAATAGAAATTGTTTCATAAACGCTCAGAGTTTGTGTTCAGATCTAGTTTCTTTATTCCTGTCTTTCACTGATGATAGCAAATAGCTTAAAATCATGATCTGAAAGTGGAATTATAGTTAGGGATAGTGAATACTACTCTGACGTTTATGTAAACAAAACATACGCTTGATCGGTGTTTTTGGTAGAACGCAATCTGTGGACATAAATACAAGCATTAGCAAGTTTTTTAACTTGCATTTTTGTTTTTCATAAATGTATCTTTGAGGTCTTTCTTGCAATGATATAGATTGCAGAGGCTTCTACTATGTGGTGATGCTGAACTGAGATCAGACCCATATAGCTATCTGGTTTGCTATGCTGAGTTTGAAGACATTACGTGTCTAAAAAATTCACGCTTGCAAGCTGAATAGAAATTGTTTTATAAACACTCAGAGTTTGTGTTTAGATCTAGTTTCTTTATTCCTGTCTTTCACTGATGATAGCAAATAGCTTGAAATCGTGATCTGAAAGTGGAATTATAGTTAGGGAGAGTGAATACTACTCTGACGTTTATGTAAACAAAACATACGATTGATCGGTGTTTTTGGTAGAACGCCATCTGCGGACATAAATACAAGCGTTAGCAAGTTTTTTAACTTGCATTTTTGCTTTTCATATATATATAAAGGGTTACCAAGAAATACACCCACTTAAGAAAAACCTTGGGAATGATGTATTAATACCAGATTTAATTGATAAACTAGATGAAGTCTTCATGTGTTATATTAGTCAAAATAATTGCACATGATTAAGTTACCAGCCAGGGATAAATAAAAGGCAATGTATCCCTAACAGAGTTAAGTATGTATTTTTAAAAATATCTAGAACTGGTATGAATGGCAAAGCATACATCATATTCAAAGATAAATTTGAAAGCATGTTTAAATAAAATTTTAATGGAAGAAATGATTGAAACTGAGCAATACTAGTTTTAATCTCACTTTTATATAGAGTAAAAAATTATACTGAGTGATATATATATATATATATATATATATATATATATATAAACTTCATATATACATATATATATATATATATATATATATATATGTTAAATGAAGTTTATATTTATATGTGTACAGAATCATAGTGTCTGCTAGCATGGATGATAGAATTATCTATCATGTGGAATTAAGAAAAAAATATATAAATATGTGTAATAAAGTAAAACCATCCCAGAAAAATATTTAATAAAGCATAAATATGCATCGAGAATAAATTGTTGAAAAAAGATGGAATAAACATTAGTACATTGGAAAATATAAAATGTATATGGAAGATAATATTATTCTACTTTTAAAAAGAAAATGGGAAGTGCTTTTTTTAATAATAATAGTTACCAAAAATAAGCAAGTAATCAGTCAAATGCTGAATTATTACTAGTGCAAAAAGCATTTAAAACAAATGGATAAGCAAGTTGCCAATAATCTTTAATTACTAAAGAAAAAACTGCTATCTTGTCAATAACCCAATGTCATGTGAATTTTTATATTTGTAATAATCTTCAGATGAGAACAAAAGGAGCAAAAATGATAATAATATTGTAGTAGTCAATTTGTGTTTGGTTTAGATAAGATATAAATATAACATGAAGCAAAGAATAATAAAAAGAAAGAATAAATGAAGCTATTTATTAACAGAGAAAGTAGTTTTCCCAATTACTGGATAAAGTACCAATATAAAAATCATAAAACAACATGAATAAGGAAGAAATTATGGATGATGGGATTTAATTGTATCCATTTTATAAATAAAAGCAGTTGATAACAACTATATGGTGCAATAGTAATTGAAAGCTTAGTAACTGAAAGTATTTTCTACAATTTATTTATTATTTAATATATTTTAAAACTTGAAATTTATCATGATTTATTTATTTATTAGTACACTGATTGTATTATATAATATCAAAGATTATATATATATATATATATATATATATATATATATATATATATATATATATATATATAAACAAATAGTATAGACAACTACATTAATAAATATTTAATTTATTACATCGAATCGATTTTCTTTCAAAATGAACCTTTTCAAGATGTTAGAATAAATCAAAAAGTCATGCGGTTTATATTAACGTAGCACACACTTATTGTTCAAATTAAATCCTAAAAATTATTAAAATTTTTAATGTTTAACTGACGACTTTCAACTCAAATTCACGGATTCCTGGTGCAAAATTTAGAAACTTAGCATCCTTTAACCTTAATAATAAAGGCTTCATAAAAATTATGACAAATCAAGGACACAGTTTATAAAATTTACCAACAACACTCAGAAGACACGGATGACACCAAATGTCTGTAGAGTTAAAAGAAATCAGATGGCATATATTCAATATAGCAGTTTTCTTAATCTTGTTTATAAAAATCTTTAGATAAACTAAAATATATTATATCCACTGAATTATATGACATTTGGTATCATCCGTGTCTTCTGATTGTTGATGGTAAATTTTATAAACTGTGTCCTTGATTTGTCATAATTTTTATGAAGCCTGTCTTATTAAGGTTAAAGGATGCTAAGTTTCTAAATTTTGCACCAGGAATCCGTGAATTTGAGTTGAAAGTCGTCAGTTAAACATTAAAAATTTTAATAATTTTTAGGATTTAATTTGAACAATAAGTATGTCTACGTTAATATAAATCGCGTGACTTGTTGATTTATTCTAACATCTTGAAAAGGTTCATTTTGAACAAAAATCGATTCGATGTAATAAATTAAATATTTATTAATGTAGTTGTCTATAATATTTGTTTATATTTTTATTAAAGTATTTTATTAAGGCAACATAATGGATTCTAATTTCCATCATATGAAATATTATTGAAGAAAATTTTAGAAATGCTTTTAACCATCTATATGGCTGAGGTATGTTGATGATACCTTTGTTATTTGGCCTCATGGTAAGCATGCTCTTGATGACTTTTTTAATTTTTTAAACTCTCTTCACAACAATATTAAATTTACCATGGAAATAGAAAATAATAATCAATTACCTTTTTTAGATGTTTTGATTGAAAGAAGGATAGATGGTTCTTTATCCCATGGTATATATAAAAAACCAACACACACTGGGAGATATCTGCATTTTTCCTCTCATCACCATCCTGCACAACTATTTTCAGTGGCAAAGACATTATTGGATAGAACAAAGAGACTTTCTGATGATAGCCATTTTCACCGGGACCTTTTTGCTACTAATAAAATGCTTCTTCATAATGGCTTTAATTACAAAATTATTAATAGGGCTTATACATATCAAAAGAAAAAAGATTTTGATACATCAAAAATTAAGACAATTTTGCCATATATTAAAGGAGTAACTGATAGAATTGGTAACATTTTAAAGAATAATAATATTCACACAATTTTTACTACTTATAAAAAAAATAGTGAAATATTTCCTCTTCCTAAAGATAAAATTGCTTTGGAGTGTCATGGTGTGTATGAAATTCCATGTAGGGTCTGTCCACATACATATATAGGACAGACTAATCGTAGAATAAATCTTAGAAAGGAAGAACACATTCTGGCAGTGAGAGAAAAATCCAATTCATCAGCTATTTATTCTCATATTAAATTAACAAATCATGATATCAATTTTGAAAAAACAAATATTTTAGCAAAAATTGAACAATATGACCAGAGATTGCTAAGAGAAGCTATAGAGATTTTTAAAAGGCCCAAGAGCATAAATGAAAGGTGTGAGTTAAAGAAGATTAACAACATTTGGAAGAAACTATTGGAAGAGAAAATAAATTTTAAAACTTCTCAACCAATAGAATTTAAATATGAGGAGAAAGAAAACGATAAAAACGATTTTAAATCTCACATGCATTCTTATGATTTGAGAAAGAGGATGCTCTGAGGAAGGTACTTGATATTGTACTGAAATGTCAGCATTTAGCTTTTTCACTACACGGAATATCCATAAATAGTAATAATAATATGACATCTTTTATCCGTGAAAACATTAGAATTAATATATATATATATATATA
>JAQFVV010008637.1:22500-25998 GCA_028023455.1 Epiperipatus broadwayi | reverse complement strand
TATATATATATATATATATATATATATATATATATATATATATATATATATAAAGTTACAAAGAAAAATAGTAATAAACAAAAACATATTTTAAATATTCATTATATTACAATAGAATAACAGTTAAGGTTTATATAATAGTTTCAATGCTTACAATTATTTTAAATCAAACATTGAAAAAAAATATTTAATTATTATTCTGTATGTGAAATCTAAAACAAGCTGATTTTTATGTTACAATAGATATTACTTGTATTTTAAAATTTTCCTATTTTTAATTAGATTAAGATTTTTTTAATTAATGCTTGTAATAAACTATAACCTTATATTATTTAAGGAATTAAGAAAACTTTTAGATAAAAGTTGGGTTTTAGTTAAGGTGAATTGAAAAGTGTCATTAACTTTTGACCAAGATAAAGAATTTACTTAATTATTGTTTTCAAATTCCAAGATACACTATAAACAGATGGATTTGAAAATATCATATAGCATTTTCATTATGAAGTTACAACTAAAGACTAGTCAAGTGCTTCTATTGTTAAAATAATAGAGTTTAAATTCACATGAAAAACAGAACCAGCTTGTTTGTGATTTATAGTTCTTGTATGTGACTAGACAACTTGCAGAAAGTGTATCAAATTATAGAGCCTGATTGAAGCTGGTTGAATCCCAACAAATACCTGATTTAAACATTATCTGAAATGTTAATAGAATAGTATATTACTCTATTATGAACATGATTAACATTAATTAGCTTACCAAGAGATTACAGTGCTAGTGAGCATGCTGAAGAATTAGTGTAGAATGATTTTATACATATTCTGTTTTGTTTATATGCAGAGAAGCACAGACAAAGGGATTACATGGTATATATAAACATATAAAGATCTTAGGTAGTGAGTGAAATGATATTATTTTAAATACTTAATCTTGCAGTTAAATATTTAATAAGTTTTGACTAAAGTATTCAACTAAAAATAAAATAATGAAAAAATAAATAATGACAAACCATCTTGAAATCAGCTGATCTGGGAGTGAGCAAATGAAAGAGGTAGTTAATTTCTGACTCTTTTTTCGTTTATGTAAAACAAATCTTACACTTGTTCGGCGGTTTTGGTATAGCACCATCTTTTGGACATAAATAACAAGTGATAGCAGGTTACGTGATTAACTTGTATTTGTTTTTTCATAAATGTACTTTTAGAGTTTTCTTGCAATGATATATATTGCAGAGACTTTGATTATATGGTGATTCTGAACTGAGATCAGACCCATATAAATATCTAGCTTGCTAGGCTGGGTTTGAAGACTTTACCGGTCTGAAAAATTCACGCTTGCAATCTGATAGAAACGTTTTGCATAAACACTTGAGAGTCAGTGTTTTAGATCTAGTTTCTATACTCTATCTCCCACTGAGGATAGCAAACCAGCTTGAAATCAGCTGATCTGGGAGTGAGCAAATGAAAGAGGTAGTTAATTTCTGACTCTTTTTTCGTTTATGTAAAACAAATCTTACACTTGTTCGGCAGTTTTGGTATAGCGCCATCTTTTGGACATAAATAACAAGTGATAGCAGGTTACGTGATTAACTTGTATTTGTTTTTTCATAAATGTACCTTTAGAGTTTTCTTGCAATGATATATATTGCAGAGACTTTGATTATATGGTGATTCTGAACTGAGATCAGACCCATATAAATATCTAGCTTGCTAGGCTGGGTTTGAAGACTTTACCGGTCTGAAAAATTCACGCTTGCAATCTGATAGAAACGTTTTGCATAAACACTTGAGAGTCAGTGTTTTAGATCTAGTTTCTATACTCTATCTCCCACTGAGGATAGCAAACCAGCTTGAAATCAGCTGATCTGGGAGTGAGCAAATGAAAGAGGTAGTTAATTTCTGACTCTTTTTTCGTTTATGTAAAACAAATCTTACACTTGTTCGGCGGTTTTGGTATAGCGCCATCTTTTGGACATAAATAACAAGTGATAGCAGGTTACGTGATTAACTTGTATTTGTTTTTTCATAAATGTACCTTTAGAGTTTTCTTGCAATGATATATATTGCAGAGACTTTGATTATATGGTGATTCTGAACTGAGATCAGACCCATATAAATATCTAGCTTGCTAGGCTGGGTTTGAAGACTTTACCGGTCTGAAAAATTCACGCTTGCAATCTGATAGAAACGTTTTGCATAAACACTTGAGAGTCAGTGTTTTAGGTCTAGTTTCTATACTCTATCTCCCACTGAGGATAGCAAACCAGCTTGAAATCAGCTGATCTGGGAGTGAGCAAATGAAAGAGGTAGTTAATTTCTGACTCTTTTTTCGTTTATGTAAAACAAATCTTACACTTGTTCGGCGGTTTTGGTATAGCGCCATCTTTTGGACATAAATAACAAGTGATAGCAGGTTACGTGATTAACTTGTATTTGTTTTTTCATAAATGTACCTTTAGAGTTTTCTTGCAATGATATATATTGCAGAGACTTTGATTATATGGTGATTCTGAACTGAGATCAGACCCATATAAATTTCTAGCTTGCTAGGCTGGGTTTGAAGACTTTACCGGTCTGAAAAATTCACGCTTGCAATCTGATAGAAACGTTTTGCATAAACACTTGAGAGTCAGTGTTTTAGATCTAGTTTCTATACTCTATCTCCCACTGAGGATAGCAAACCAGCTTGAAATCAGCTGATCTGGGAGTGAGCAAATGAAAGAGGTAGTTAATTTCTGACTCTTTTTTCGTTTATGTAAAACAAATCTTACACTTGTTCGGCGGTTTTGGTATAGCGCCATCTTTTGGACATAAATAACAAGTGATAGCAGGTTACGTGATTAACTTGTATTTGTTTTTTCATATATATAAACTCAGAAATCTTTTTTTCATTGGTGATGAAAAACAAAAGTGTGTTGTTGTAAGATTTTTAAAGATACTTGCAATTAAAAGTAATTTGAAAAAAAAAAAAAAAAACTTTTATACAGGATTTGCAAAAAAAAGTAACCATTTAAATATGTTATTTGGTAAAAGTAATAATAATTAGTAATGAAAATAAATGCCAACATGTACACACATTTGAATAGAATTGATTATAATATATATATAATCAAACATTATTTATAGATCATTAATATATGATAGATTATTTTTATTATTATACGACAATTCAAGTATATTATTTTTACATTATTATACAGCACATTTGTGTTCTTTTATATAGATTTGTCATGAAAACTCCTTGAAATATTTGTCAATTATATTGTGATACCACTTTTTTGTATCATTTTAATCAAAATGACAGTGACATATTTGTATTTATAATATATTCTACAGATGTTTTATTTTATTTTTATTATTTTCAATTAATAAATTGATATTTTTTTGTTTTAAGTTCATCCAGTGAATTTATTATTTCTAAAATACGTTGAATATATTATATTTTTTTATCTATTGCTTACAGTAACAATTATAAATCTCTTTTACCTTGAGCTAGATT
>JAQFVV010008637.1:0-17500 GCA_028023455.1 Epiperipatus broadwayi | reverse complement strand
AACTTTGTAAATCAACAATATCACATAATTAATTATGTAAACATTCTACTGTACAATTCAATGCAGAAAAGAATTTTGATTCTTAATGTTTACAGAGAAAATAAAATAAATTGACGATTAAATAATAGTTATTATTATCCTGTCTGGTTAATGAAAACCTTTACAATATTAACATTATAACAAGTTTTCCATTCTTCCAATATAATCATACAAATCTGTCATCCCCAAAATAAATATATTCAAATGCTAAATAGGGTTAATCAATCCATCAATGAAATAAATACTGAAGGAAGTGTATATCATCTATTGAGTCCAATAATTACAATTTTAATTTCTATAATAAATGTTTATTGGCTTTACATCATATAATACTGGAAAAACACAGCAAACAGATCTACCTATCAAGAACAATCAGAATGTTACAAAGTTCAATAAAAGAGAAAGATGACATTCCTCAGAACTTACTATGGTACCCACTGCTAAAATTAAAGTTATAGCAGTACACCACACCTGATTTAAGCAAACAATACATGGTACAATACATCCACAATTTATCTACATATAAGGTACTGCAAAATTAAGTGATGGCATTAACTTAAAATATAGCACCTACAATAGAGGGCAATAAATATGCTAGGACATAGTCTAAAAACATAAGAACAATGAGAATGAACCATTAAAAATATAATAGAAACCATAATAATTGTTATAAATAAAACATTTCAATATAAAACACAAAAGGTATCAAATGTACAATAAAACACAAGAAGTACACTACAATAAAACCAACTAATGTGTAAAATAAAAAATGAAAAATTATTCCCCAAATCTGACTTAATAAAAGCATGACTTAAAATAAGCATTAAGGATATATACTATCTTTAATTTATTCACCATTAAAATAAATAAATAATTCATGATAGGGGACAAATAAAACTTTAAAATACAGTGTTATATAAAGGTAAATATTCTATGGACTTATAGATAATTTTACTTGCAAATAATTCATAAAATTATATAAGATAAAATGCATAAAATGAATAAAGTATAAGATAAATTATAATAACATAATATCGAATCTTAAAATTTTGCCCAGTTTACCAAAATCATCCTGGATGTTCTGCCATTCTACAGAATACAGTCCCTTAAACTTCCATTTTGAAAATTTTTAATAATTTCAGCCAAATGTTATAATACCACAAATTTAAATTACTTGTACAACATTCAAAAGCACAGATAATAATGATGCAACTATACTTTTTTATATAAATCCATTACTTCTTTTTTTTTTTTTTCAAATCTCAAATGTGTTGACCGGGAAGCAAACCCAGGCCAGCTAATTGGAAGGCAGCTATGCTAACCACTAGGCCACCAATGCATTGACTACTTCTTATTGTTAAAAACAAAACATCAAGATATTTCTTCAAGAAAGTAAAATTTCATTGAAGAACAAATATTGAAACAAATAATAATAATAATAACATCTTAATTTAGTATAGAAGATTTATAATAAAGTTCACAAGCATATGATAAACTTGAACAAAAAATAATAATGTAAGAGTATTTATGTTTTAATCATATAGAATAATACTTGTTCCAGTTATTTAGTACAAACAATATTTTTAGAGCAAAAATGACAATTTTGAATGAATGTTCCATTAATATTTTACAATATTATCTTTAAAAGTACATATTAATGTAATAAACTTTTGAAACAGTAGCTTAATTCAATAATCTTGATTACACTGATCTAGGAAATATCTTTCCTGGCATTAATACAAAATATACTTAGGAAAAATATAAAATAATATTTTGCAAGTGAATTATCTTCATCCTGCTGCTACAGTAATAATAAGTAAATAAAAATGTTACTTCAAAGATAATGACATTTGAAATAATTTATATTTTAAGAAATGAATATTGATGTTAATAATGAATAAAAAACACATATTAGGATAATTTAAAAAGTCATTCATTATTTATATGTCTTTAAGATACATTGAAGTAATTAGTAAATATCAATTTTACTTCAATTAAATATTTTTTTCTATTTGTGTTATAAATAAATTTTGGGAAAAGAATGTGGAAAATTCCTTATTATTTTAAATAGGTTCCTTATTTGAAATTTAATAGTCTATTCATTTAAAGCTGAACAATTTCATAGAAAAACATTATTTATAGAAATGAAAATTTTTAAAGCAAAAGCATTTTTAAATATACATTGCTGAAGAATATTGAAACCCAAGGCGCTAGATTAAATAATTGCTTATTAACTCATAATTAAGTGTCAGTAAGAATGATGGTTAGTAAAACATCTTTTATAGTAATTTAAAGTGAGAATTCTACTCACACTCTCCTCAACAGTTCTTCAGATTTTCTCATATAAAAAAAGAATTTGAGTCATGGGAATAAGAGGATCCTTTTTATTCCTGCATAAATACTATATCTTGGATTGAAGAGGAAAGTATTCATTTATTTAACACTCTCAAAAGGCATGTACTCAATTAGCTTGAAAGGCTGATATTTGAATGCAATATCATTCTCAAGATATAATATTTTAAGCAAAATTGTTTTTACACAATTAAGGTCTGTTTTAAAATACCAAAAAATAATACAAAGATTTTAGAAGCTTTAATATTCTGGCATATAAAACATTAAACCAATAATATTATATGTTATTAATAAAAAAAACAAAAATCAACAAAAGTTCTTACACAATGATGATAAGTCATATAGAATTCTCTTGAAGTAGAAAATTTAAACAGAAATAATTAAATGATTTTGTTAAGCATTTAGTTAAAATTTCCATTGTGTTTTACTGCATTGTAGATTTCAAAATAGATTAGAACTTTCAGTCTGGATTAAACTTAATCAGCAAAACATATTTAACTTTAAGCAAATAAAAATTTATTATAAGTAATTAAACTGAATATATTATATCTAATTAATTCTGCAAACAATTTATCAATTAAATTTTACAAGTGAAATATATCCAAATTGAATAGAAAGTATTAAAATAAGCACGTGTGCAAGTTTTTCTCTATTAATATTGCTGATCATGTTATGGATTATGATGGATGAAATTGATACGTATATTAACTCCTCTTGACCATAATTCATCACAGTTTAGAGATTAATTGGTATCCTGGGAGACATAGCTAAAATAAACTCATTTACATAACTGACTACCCTTTCAATTAAAATCAGATTTTTAAAACAAATTATTTATAAAACCAAATATTGTTATGGTAAAAATATAAAAAAGTATTGCATAATAAATTACATTATTTCATGTAGAATATTAATTTACATTATTATTTTAACACTAGTCCATTTGTGTGTAGCACAATTGCCCTCAATGCTGTAAATTGTTAAGGAATATATAAACATGGATGAATATGCATAGTATTTGTGAGGGGTCCAGCCTTCATAATCATAGCTTAACTGTTAATGTGGTTAATAATATGCAAATGTGTGTTGATTATGCTAGACATTCCATTTCCTTGATAAGGCATAGCATGTGTCCTTCCTATTGATGACATCTTTGTCTCTGAAGGTAAAGAAAAAAATTTAACTGTTCTTTTAAGATTGGGCCTCTCTTTGCACATGTTTGTAAGATTGTCTGGTACACATCCATGCTGGCATGTGTTTTGATGCTGAATAAAATCCAAAATAAATGTAGGGTGGTTTGAGAGCTCTGAAATATGATATCTGTGTTGTGCCAACTGAATAGATAAGGACCCTCTGATTTCTCCATAGTATGAGTCTTTGAAGTTGTTGTTAGGGCATGTAATATTGTATACTGTGTGTGGGGTCTGAAAAAGTTGGATTTGATCTTTGGTTTTATTGATTAAGTTGGAATTTGGGAGGGTGCAGAAGCAAAGCTTATATCTGTTATTGAGGATATAATTGAATTTACTATGTAAATTGGAGATATATGGAAGAAGCAGACTAGGATTATCATGTTTGCGGTGGGCATTGAGATGTTTATTCTGGAAATGTAAAAGACTTCTATCAATGGTGCTTTGCCTAAATCCCAGATTCAATAAGTCATCCCTGTATTTTGTTAAATTAGCTTTGGTGTCTGCTTCAATTCTACATACTAGCTTGTTTCTGTGTAAAAACAATGATAAGCCAGATATTTTGTGTTCTGTGGATGCATTAGAATGGGGTGTATGTGGCACATGATCTCTAAAGGCTTGATGGTCATGATATGTTGACAAAGATTGTTTTCTTTTTGTATGTTGACATTCAAATATTTAACTTGTTGATGTTCATTTTCAACCATCATGTTAACAACCAGTGCTGTGCTGCTTTCCAATTCAATTATGATCTGTGTTATGACTTCTGGAATGATGTGATGAATAGGTTGTGCATATATATATATATATATATATATATATATATATATATATATATATATATATATATATATATTGTAATGATATATAAATATGTCGTTACATTAATTTAAAATAAAAACTTAAAAGTTCGCAAATAAAAGTAAAAAACTAAACGCTAAAATTAAAATGTTTGTTAAACGTATATACATTCGCACAGATGCCAAACTTTAAAAATATTTTTTTTTTAAAAAACAAATAAATAAGTATTTGAACGTACTTTTTTATAATAAAAAAAGTACAAGATTTAAAAATAAAACCGGTATTAATTAATTCTTGTAATCTGTAAATGGAAATGATTGTTTATGAATTATCGAAAACCAAACTGGCCCTTGGGCTCTTGTATAATTAAAATGATCTGATGAAAGATAGAGAAGAAAACAAAGAGAAATTAGCTTGACCAATGGAAGCACTAAGCCTTGGCTTGGACCCTAATGAAAGTGATGGATTAGTGACGTTTTGTTGATTGAATCTGTGTGGATAATATAAAAAGGGAAATACAGTTTTTTCAGACAGTTCCAGTGTTTTGTGTTTGAGAGATGTGATAGGACGCACATACCACACTCTCTGTATAAAAAAATGAAAGACTGTGATACCTTGAACCAGCTATTGCCATCTCCAGAACATTATCTTCCAATGGAGGCATCGTGGGAATTAAGAGCAGAAACCTGGACTCTGCTACCATGAGCTATGAACTTTACAAATTAACAACAACAAAAAAAGTAATTAAGAACTTTCGTCATTGTTTTTTTTAAAGATTCAGCTAATTTAAATTTTAAAATGAACTCTTATTTGATTTTCAAATTAATAATTGATTGTTTAAATTTATATAGTTAAGTTTTGCTAAAATCATTTCCATTTTATTGTTTTTATTTGTAATAATATTTATTGTAGAAATTATTAAATTGGATTACCTTTAAGTTGGGTATAGACGTTGCATAGATTCGTTAGCAGTTGATTATGTTGTGGTTTCCACAGTCGATTAGAACATATAAGTCAACAATCTCACTGTGGTGTCTTATGATGAACATCAAAGGGTCTCCTGTATTCCCTCAACAATTGACGTTATCGATTGACTTTGTATTTTGATCTGGTTGTGTTTAATTTGGAATGTTTTTGACCGTGGAATCTGTGCAGCCGATCTATATTCGACATTATAAAACATTTTGTATAAAAATAATCCGTGAAAACGTATTTAAATGTTAAATTTAAGTTGGTCATGAATGGCTATATAGTTTTGTAAAGTTATATTAAGGGAGGGTAATCTTAGGTTATTCATTTCATAGTTGAATTGGTTCAATGGATTGGATATATTTGTGTAATTGTAGATGTAGTATGAGATCTGCTATGGGCAGGATTATATATATACGCCACACACCTTCTGTTTGCTTATGGATGGGTTTGTAAGATGGCAAAGGACCGCAGTCTATTCCTATGGAGTTTTATGTTTATTGTTCTACTTGCCAACAGATGTAACATTCCTGTTGGTGGAGAGACAATGTCTTCTCTAATTCTACTTACTGATCAGATGTACATTCCTGACCATATAGTATTTTGTGTTGTCGTATTTTCATGCTACATTGGATACATAAATGTATCAGATGGATTGGCGCCGGTTTGATTGCGAAATTTGTTGCCTAAGGTTAAATCAGGGAAGAATATTTTCTTTTCAAATGCAGATCTATGTAGTCTATTCATACTTGACTCACTAAATAAATATTAAACTCATGGTTGTAATTTACTTAAATGTAAAACTAAAGATTAATAGAAAAATCTAAAATGTTGAATTTATTCCTCAAAATTTAAATGTTATTTTATATGTGCGTAAATAAATATTTTTATGTGTTAATTTCTGGCAGTGGCTTTTATTCTTTTATATTTAAGATATAAAATTTATAGATTTTTATCTCTGCGTCTCCACTGAGCTAGTGACTTGGGCTAACAATCTGAATATTTAAATAAAGTGGAATCTTAACAGCGCGTATCTGCCTACTCTATAAATTTTTCTAGGTTTAAATGCCTAGATGGCGCCTTGTAGAGCAGATATCATAGTTTGCGGTTAGATTCGATCTTCACTTTCATTTCGATCGTTATAACTGGCTACCCAACTTGGGCCGATCTTTAATAAACACGAGTGCCCTGAGAATTTTAAAAGTGAATCATGCAAATAACATTTGTTGTTTTTTCTGAAATAAGTACATTTTTGTACTAACATAAAGTTATAGCCAGATGTTTAATAAACCATTAGTATTTTTGAAAATAAATCATGCCCGTAGTATTTTTTCTGAAATTAGTATAAATATATTTGTTGTATTGACGTGGAGTTGCAGTTTGAAGTTTGGTCTTAAAGGTACTGCCAGTAAGAAAAATTGCGCATATGTAAATATAAATGTGCTCTTCCGATCTAATAATAAATATAAATCATATTTTTTTTTAAAAAAAAAGTCTTGTTAAATTAAAATCTAATCGTTCAACTTGCCTAAGTAATAGTTAAAGGTAGGAGAAATGAAACTTGGAAGGGAGGGGGCAGAAATTTAGCTGGTAATAGGGAATCAACAGTCAATTTTTTTTAAATCATTATATTTGTGTGTAATTACTGTTTTGTCTTGTAAAAAAAAAGTTTTGTCCTTTTGAAATTTTCATATATAATCAATTTGTGTAACGTAATTACTAACACTAAGTAAATTCTTTTTTTTTTAATGTTTTTGTTTTTTGAGAAAATTTACTGATATGTAACGATATATAAATATGTCATTACATTAATTTAAAATAAAAACTTAAAAGTTCGCAAATAAAAGTAAAAAACTAAACGCTAAAATTAAAATGTTTGTTAAACGTATATACATTCGCACAGATGCCAAACTTTAAAAATATTTTTTTTAAAAAAACAAATAAATAAGTATTTGAACGTACTTTTTTATAAAAAAAAGTACAAGATTTAAAAATAAAAACAGGTATTAATTAATTCTTGTAATCTGTAAATGGAAATGATTGTTTATGAATTATCGAAAACCAAACTGGCCCTTGGGCTCTTGTATAATTAAAATGATCTGATGAAAGATAGATAAGAAAATAAAGAGAAATTAGCTTGACCAATGGAAGCACTAAGCCTTGGCTCAGACCCTAACGAAAGTGATGGATTAGTGACGTTTTGTTGATTGAATCCGTGTTGATAATATAAAAAGGGAAATACAGTTTTTTCAGACAGTTCCAGTGTTTTGTGTTTGAAAGATGTGGTAGGATGCACATACCACACTCTCTGTATAAAAAAAGAAAAAAAAATGAAAGACTGATACCTTGAACCAGCTATTGTCATCTCCAGAACATTATCTTCCAATGGAGGCATCGCGGGAATTAAAAGCAGAAACCTGGACTCTTCTACTGTGAGCTATGAACTTTACAAATTAACAACAACAAAAAAAAGTAATTAAGAACTTTCATCATTGTTTTTTTTAAAGATTCAGCTAATTTAAATTTTAAAATGAACTCTTATTTGATTTTCAAATTAATAATTGATTGTTTAAATTTATATAGTTAAGTTTTGCTAAAATCATTTCCATTTTATTATTTTTATTTGTAATAATATTTATTGTAGAAATTATTAAATTGCATTACATTTAAGTTGGGTATAGACGTTGCATAGATTCGTTAGCGGTTGATTATGTTGTGGTTTCCACAGTCGATTAGACCATATAAGTCAACAATGTCACTGCGGTGTCTTATGATGAACACCAAAGGGTCTCCTGTATTCCCTCAGCAATTGACATTATCGATTGACTTTGTATTTTGATCGGTTGTGTTTAATTTGGAATGTTTTTGACCGTGGAATCTGTGCAGCCAATCTATACTCGACATTATAAAACAAATTGTATAAAAATAATCTGTGTGAACATATTTAAATGTTAAATTTAAGTCGGGCATGAATGGCTATATAGTTTTGTAAAGTTATATTAAGGGAGGGTAATCTTAGGTTATTCATTTCGTAGTTGAATTGGTTCAATGGATTGGATATATTTGTGTAATTGTAGATGTAGTATGAGATCCGCTATGGGAAGGATTATATATATACACCACACACCTTCTGTTTGCCTATGGATGGGTTTGTAAGATGGCAAAGGACCGCAGTCCATTCCTATGGAGTTTTATGTTTATTGTTCTACTTGCCAACAGATGTAACATTCCTGTTGGTGGAGAGACAATGTCTTCTCTAATTCTACTTACTGATCAGATGTACATTCCTGACAGTATAGTATTTTGTGTTGTCGTATTTTCATGCTACATTGAATACATAAATGTATCAGATGGATTGGCGCCGGTTTGATTGCGGAAATTTGTTGCCTAAGGTTAAATCAGGGAAGAATATTTTCTTTTCAAATGCAGATCTATGTAGTCTATTCATACTCAACTCACTAAATAAATCTTAAACTCATGGTTGTAATTTACTTAAATGTAAAACTAAAGATTAATAGAAAAATCTAAAATGTTGAATTTATTCCTCAAAATTTAAATGTTATTTTATATGTGTGTAAGTAAATATTTTTATGTGTTAATTTCTGGCAGTGGCTTTTATTCTTTTATATTTAAGATATAAAATTTATAGATTTTTATCTCTGCGTCTCCACTGAGCTAGTGACTTGGGCTAATGATCTAAATATTTAAATAAAGTGGAATCTTAACAGCGCGTATCTGCCTACTCTATAAATTTTTCTAGGTTTAAATGCCTAGATGGCGCCTTGTAGAGCAGATATTGTAGTTTGCGGTTAGATTCGATCTTCACTTTCATTTCGATCGTTATAATATATATATATATATATATATATATATACTGTATATCAGAAGACATCCAGGGTTTAAAACAGGTATGATCTCATAATAGTTGAGGGAGATGCTGGTGATTACATCCTTTAATGGAAAGCCAATGAGCCATTCTTGATTCATGGAGAACCATTCATCTCTAAAGACCATCACAATATTGTTGTTCAACCATCATAGAAAACCAATAATGAAGTCTACTTGAGGTTGAGCTGATTTTTGTGCCAAAAGTTAATTTATAATGACTTGAATTGATTTGTCTCTATTAATTGAGCCATACATTTCAGTGATATCCATGGTGGCCAATTTGATGTTGGGGCTGAGAACTAAATCTTTGATGCTGGAGACAAATTTTGTGGATGATTTGAGGGTGTATGATCCAAAGCCCTATTTTGGATGAGTTTTTTGTTCACCTATTTGGCTGTCTTTGTGTAATGCCTCCACTGAAGTCCAGCATTTATCAGTCTGATAGTTATCCTTGTGTGTTTTGGCACTTCCAAAAATCCAGGGTGGAACAAATGATGATGGGTTGGACTATGATATTCTGACTTTGTGAATGCTTTTGTTGCAATGTTTTTTAAGAAGGGAAGTGATGAACTTCTCTCTATTGTTAGCAATGCTGAAATGTTCAACTTTATGAAAGTGTAATTTGTTGATCTGTCAGTTAATCTTATTTATGTATACTTGTGTGTGCATTAACATGAACGTGGTTGCCTTTGTTTTCATGCATACATATAATACTTTACAACTCACGGAATTACCTGATTTATTTATTTTTATATCCCATTGCTTGGTATATGATTGTAACATTATGTGTCTCATTGTGGCATTGACTTTTGCTATGTACTCATCTTTTTTTAGGTTCTTGTGTGAGGCCAGCCTCTATGTCTGCTATTAATTCCATGTCCAGGCATATCTCCATGATAATCTGACCAATGTAGGGCCTTTGTTTGTACATCTTTTACTTCACCAGATGGTTCTGTGTGTGTGAAATTCACAAAAGCTTGTTTGTTGTCATCCCAAATGTGAGTTTCCTGTTATACTTGAATCTCAACTTCTTTGCCAACCATTCACATTGATTGATGATGAGTGGCTTGGTGGAAAAAGTTCCAACATTCTGCTGTTCCTTTTTGCACCGCTTTTCAACGCTTCTGGCAACCTCTGATAATGAAGTTTAATAGATATATTCTCATGTATCAATAAATGTTGTTGGAATTGTGTACTGCCCGGTTAAGATTGAAATTACAAAATCTAGGAAATACTTGAAATTGTGTGCATCTTTTTAGGAATAAATTCTTTGTTGCAATTTGCAGAACGACAAACTCGATTTTAATATTTTCCTGTCAGCAACTTGTTTCTCCTTAACACGTAATACTGTGAATTAGCCGAATATTTTTTTTTTTTGCTTTGAGGAATATATATATATATATATATATATATATATATATATATATATATATATATATATATATATACACACTAGTTCGTTTGCGTGTATAGCGCGATTGTGCTCAGAGCTGCAAATTGTTAACAAATAAACACGAATGAATATGCTTAGCACTTTCAAATGGTCCATATCCAGAGACAAAGACAACATCAATAGGATGGATACATGCTATGTCTTATCAAGGAAATGGAATGGGTAGAATAATCAACACAAATTTTTATATCATTAACCTCTTTAACAGTTAAGCTATGATTCATTCGTATTTATTTACTTATTACATGCAAACGAACTAGTTATATATATATATAGCCCAAGACTTATTGAAATGAACTAATCTTTATTACTATTGGCATTAGGATAAAATATATACTTTTTATTGGCAAAAATTATTGACAATAAACATTAAAGATTCACATTTAGCTTCAAAAATTAACCCTAACGTTGAATTTTACACACTGATATCTATATTAAAATAATTTTCAATTTAATATTCTTCAATATTAACTCATCAATATTTTGATTAAAGATATATCTAACCTAAACAATTTGAAGTTTTCTACAACTACATAAGGGCTTAAAGCATTGCAATAAGATAGTTAAAAATTTTAAAAGCAATTAAAACTTATAAAAGTTCTTATAAAATGACTCCTAGGATGTACAAACACGTAAATATCAAGACCATACAATTTGGCTTATAATAGAAATATCCTATTGGATTTTTTAAAAAATATTAAACAAATATATAACTGGAGAATTAGCTTTATTAATAAATATGATTATTACAATATACATATATTGTAAGAGTATGAGTTATCTAAGGAAATGTCAAGGGGGTCACACGGTGTCTATAATCAGATTTTGGGTCTTCAAATAGGATGTGTGAATAAAATGATTTAAATTCAAAATTGAATCTACTTGAATAGTAATAATTTAATATTAAATATTTAATATACATACAATACAGAATAAATCATTCAACATTCACTTTTATTAATTGTTCTGTTATGCTCAGAATTCAGATTCAGGGAGGTTTTACAATTAATTTTTTCAGGGTTTCCATCAATTCTACAACAATAATCATACTCAATACAACCTCAATATATTTTTTAAATTTATTTCCATGCAGTTATTAGAATATAAAATAAATATAATATATGTGTATGGGTATATGTGTTTGACTTTAATTTCATTTCGTAAAATAAATAAAATTTAATCTGCTTTAAATTTAAGATAAACATTAACAGTATTTATTAAGGAATAACAATTCAAATTTATTTAATATAACAAAAATAACTACAAGTGTTTGCTTCACATCTCTACTATTTTATCATTTTAAATAATTAATGTCTTTCCATATTTCCATAGTAGATATGTATCTTATAACAAGAACAGATTCGCATAATGTATAACATAAACAAATTATTATAATTTACGAAAAGGACATTATAAAAATGCTAAACTAGCTAATATCAATTTGATACATACAAATAAATAATAATATTATATTATACAATCCATATGAGAGAATTCCAACTTCATGAGACCAATTCTATGTAAAGTCATCATTGAGAAATATAAAAATTTTCATACAGAATATTAGTTATTAACTCAACTAACAACTAACATTATCATGTTAATTAAATTGGTAACAACAATGTTCTGTTAATGTCATAAATAAATCCAATATGAAGAATGATAAACTCTTAACATCATATTAAGTTTACGTTTCCACCTTAGTTTTAAACCTCTGTCAAGTAGCTTTCATAAAGACCTACATTTTATTAAATATAAAAAAAAATATTTGAATTCATGATCTTCTGTTCATCTTCATTTAGTCTTTCATAAATGAATTATTCCAAAAGCAAAGGAATTTAGTAACAAAAGAAATAAAATTAAATGCTTTTAACTGACTCTTCACTGAAGACAATGTAATATAGTGAAAGTACATATTACTGTCCTATTCATTTCAATATCTAAAAAGTAATATTTATTATGAATAAAGTTCTTTATTCCTTGGAGGTTAATCATTGGAAAGCTATCCAGGTATCCAGTTGTTCCTAAACATTCTTCTTGATAGATGTTGACATCCTTTTCTACAAATGATTTTGTTACCAATTGGGAGTTTCATTTAGATTACATAGATGAAATTCATATAACTTTTAGGCATTTTAGGAGGGATAAGCAATTGCATTTATCTGCAGTTAAAACAATAGGAATCCTATGACAAGTGTAGTTTAGTCACAAGGCATTTTTATAGATATAATATTCTTCTTAAATTAATATTAGTTTGAATGTATAATTTTTTCTGAAAAAATGTTTATCTGTTTCAGAATACCAATTTACAGAGATTTTATAAGATTTTTAAATTAATAAAAAATATAATTTTATTTAAGAAAATATGAATAATATTAATACAGATCAATTTATTTACTCTGCTAATTAAATAATATTAGGGTTTGTTGTCTAATAAAACTTTTTCTTCCGATAAGCGGAATTGTTCCAATTTATTGATTTATATTTTATAGCCATTCAAATACAGTAAAAGTTATTATGTGAAGTACCTATTACATTGGTAAAAGATACAATTTTTAATAAATTATTTGATTCAGTATTTTATAGCAGAATCAACTTCTCATAGCAAACACTGCATATGTCATTTGGTTTTCATGATTTTTATATTTCATAATTATTAATTACATTTTAATAATGAATAATTTAATTTTAATTTCATTTCATTTTGTATGAAGTTGCTAGGTTGTGACTTGACTTTAAAGGTTGTCTCTGTACCAATGTTTTGGTTAATGAATTTTGTTAATTTAAACAATGGTATTATATCAGATTAATTAAAAATAATTCTTTTTAATTGTTTTAATTTTATTAAAACTATATAAAAGTAATAAAGTATATACAAATCATATATGCCTAAGTGATAGTTTGTGCACTCTCACAAAAATAATATATATATATATATATATATATATATATATATATATATATATATATATAACAAGGACGCAAAATGAGTGTAACTGGCTTTAAAGCTTGTATTAAAATGTTCACTAGAGGGAGCTTACCACTAGCACCAATCAAGATTTAATTTATAAATGTAGAAAGAGAAAGAATTCAAAATCGCTATCTGAAGATTCATATCCCCAGACCAATAGGTTTTGAGCTTATGTCTCATCTCAGTGAGGAACTAGGACTCCAGATATTAGATTTAAAATCGCAACTCAAAAGTCAGCACTTATTTAATACCTGTAATATCAATTAGAAAAACCTGAATTTTTCAGAGATGTAAATGTCTTTCAAATCCAGTCGTTACTGATCAAATAGCTATATGGGTCTGAACTCAGTTCAGTTTCACCATATGTTACTAGCCTCCTCAATATAACCCTGCAAAAGCCTTCAAAGACATCTATATTAATTAATAAAAGAAAGACATAAAATTATATAACTTACTTTTAAGCTGGTATTAAAAATGTTCACTAGTGATGCTTACCACTAGCTCCAAATCAGGCTTTAATTTATAAGTGGTGAAATAGAAAGAATTTAAAATCTCTATCAGAGGGTCCTTATCCCCCAGCAATTTTGTGTCTTGTTTTATTAATTATTATAAGTGTACCCTTGAATGTTTTTGTGATGGTTATATTGTTGAGGCTATTAATATATTAGAAACTGAAATGAGTTTCAAACCCATATAGCAATATAGTTTGTAAGGCCCTTTGAATTTATTTATATGTTTGAAAAAATTTAGGTATCAAATTGATATTAAAGTATTAGATAAATACTGCACATTTGAGTTGGTATTTTCAATCTGATATCTGGAGTATTAGCTTTTTACTGAGGTCAGCCATACACTCAAAATCAATTGGTCAGGGAATAAGGAACTTTTGATAGAGATTTTGAATTCTTTCTCTTTTGGCACCTATAAATATATATATATATATATATATATATATATATATATATATATATATATATATATATATATATATATATATATATATATATATATATATTTATTGTAACATAAATAAATGAAGAACAAATAGCTATAGATATATTATCTGAGTAAAGGTTCAAATATATAACACTATCAAGAATTATAAGCAAATTATTAACAATGTATTATAACTCAGGTATATGGCAAATCCACGTGAAGTGAGTACACTAGTAATTCAATAAAATATAACTCAGGGTATACAGGCAGTAGATCTTATCCCCTTTCATTTCTTGGTTTGATGTTAAGTGCCTGTTTAAACAAATACTAAGTGAATATGGTCTAGTGGGGGCGCTTCACTAGATTATCTGAATCTGGACACGGTTATATCTGATAACCTTTTACATGTACCCGGGTTGAATCCCTTCTTGGTCCTTTTTATTTATAATAGAATGGAAGATTTTGCTTTTTGAGCCATATCACTATATGCACTAATATTTAGGTAAAAGTAAAACCTCCCTATAAACTAAAGTGGAGTATACTAGACATAAGTCATTTCTCAGATCTTAACATAACAAATGTGCTTTCAACATTTTATAAGTTCACCTAGCTCAGATTATATTATAACTAATTTAGGATGGCAATTCACTCATCCTTGCATGAAATAGATGATGGGGATGTGGTTATAATAATGCTAAGAAATCACTAAATATTTATAAAATCAATATTTATTTTTGGCCTTTAAACAGTTAAACAGCTCATTAATTAAAAGGTTGATGGCCGATGATGATGATGATAATAATAACGATAATGTCATAAGGTTTCAACTACAGCTCTAGGATGACCCTAAACATAAGGCCTAAATTTTATAAAGAAATGCATAATTATTGCTTAATTTTTAGCATACTTAATTATATCTTAAATAACCAATATTCAACCATTGATGATGATGAATAATCACACTTAACCAAGAAAACACTTAATGAAATATATCACGAGTAGATTTTAATAAAACAAACTAATATTTATTACTACGTTCTTAACACATATACATAAAGATTTCTAGATAAATATGAAAATTGACATGAATAATAATAATAATAATTGATTATATAACAATCCTCAGATTAAATTTAAGTTCTTCCCCCTTTCCCGTTAAATGTATTTTATATTAAGTTGGACGTCACCACATTGACCATGATTTTCACTCCATGAGAAAAGTATTTAAAAAAAAATATTATCTGCTCATTGGACCACATACTTTAAAATCAACATATAAATAGAATACTGTAAAAAAAAATGTTATTAAAAATTGAAAAAGCAGAGATTTTAGAAAAGAGCTTTAAATTATTTTCTCCCCCTCTCTTCTACCTCTGAAATGCTATACTTAACTTGAAACAAAATAATCTAATATTCCAATGCTACTCATTATTTTTCATTCAGTCACAATTATACACATATGAAATATCATTATGTATGTGCGTGTTTTATCCATGATAACAAAATATTATTTAAAAACCAAAATAATAATAATATATCAGTTAAAACTAAAATCATAACACCATAAAAAAAATTGTTTTACACATTAATATTGCAAAATTAATAAACAAATAATTTCCATGCATTCAAGATCATTTATGAAGCTCAAAGTTATTATTAGTAAGACATTCTTGTTTTAAATGCGATCCTGAATAGTCTTTAAAAGTTCTTTAAATAAAATATATCCACTTTATTGCTAAAATGTTTATTAAGACTGATATCATAAAAAAATAGATATTAAAAGTCATATTACCAAGTCTTTTGTTTGGGGCGAATTTTCAAGGGTTCAAACTTGTCTATATTTCTGCAGCTACTATGTGGGAACAATCTCTTTCTTGAGGTGTATAACTATTTAATGATGATGACTCTATTGAGGTTATTTGCTTTAGTGGACAATTTGGAAATCATTATATTAATTTTTCTTCTCTTCCTGTCAAGCATGTGGATGAAATACAGCAGTTGTTTTCCCATTTGTAAATTTTCTTGAGTTTAAAATCAGTTGTTGTAACAATTAATTGGACTTGATGATTAATATTTATCAGTAGATTAATTCATCTTCTTTGAATGCAGGTGAATGCTTTCTTCCTTCTATTAAAAACATCTTATTTCTCTGGTCAGTTGAAAGGTGTAGAATATTATTTAGACACATCTTTTCTTTCCTATGTGATGTGCAGCTTCCCCAGATGGTCCGGAACCCGATGGGACACACATATAATTTTTCTAGCAAGCCATTTTTTTATATTTTCAGCATTCAATTGGATAGTTTAATAATCTAAATCAATCACAATAATAATAATAAATTCAAGACAGCTTTTTATATCCAATTTTTAGCTACCTTAACCAATCAGAGATAGCATCACTTGCTATTTTTGGACAAATTTGTTTTAATTAGATCTCTAATTTATTTTCAACCAAAGTATTTTTCAACTGAAAAGTTTAATCCTTTTTCCAGACACTTTTGTTTTAAAAAAAAAAAATAGACTCAATTCTTATTTCCTTTCTTTTGTTTTTTCTTTCTTTTTAACATCCAGGTAACACTTCAAATCTTTGAGCTTCCTTCTTTAGATCTTGATAAGACAAATTCAATTTTTAAAATTCTGACTCATTATAAGCTTTCAAAGTGACAATCATTTACAAAAAAAATTACTACAAAGATCGATATCTGATTAAACAGATTTCCTCTTTTAACAAAAAAAATTGTACAAAAAAAAATAATTTGACAGATTTAATACTTCCTTTTCTTTCAATATTTAAGAAATGTAAATTTTTGTATGTAATGTACACACATCCTTCATTCTTTCAAATCATTCATGAACTAACCCTAAATAATATGATTGCTAGCTTAGGAATTATAACCCAATT
>JAQFVV010008636.1:0-26000 GCA_028023455.1 Epiperipatus broadwayi | reverse complement strand
ATAAAAAAATATTATCCTTAATTTCATTTGATATATTGCCTTTTTATTTATTTGTGCATTTTATTGATTTTCTATTTTATTGGTATTATTTATTTTATTATTATTATTATTATTATTTTAATGCTTATTTAGATTTGTATTACTGTGCAATCTATAATTGGCTAAATGCTGTTGATATGTACATTAAATAAATAAAGAATTGAATTGAATTATTATTATTATTATTATTATTATTATTATTATTATTATTATTATTAAAAAATATTAACTTAAAAATGAAGTTAAAAAAGAGAAGTTATAAATAAATATAATAAAAATAAGCTAAACGTTTTCGAGGATCCATGCCTCATAATCATAGCTTTCTTAAAAATACATAATAAAATATATACAAAGATATATAAAATTAGCACGTGTTACGTGAACCATTTCTTCCATATATATATATATCAAAGCAAGTGTCTTTTCTATTTATAGCATTAATATTTCCATTAATATAGAATGCTTTTATTTTCCTCTTATGATCATTTGATTCAGTGCATAAAATTACAGGATTGGAAGGAATAAAATTGTGTCCAGATTTCATGAAATGCTCCAAAAATATAGAAGATATATTATTGTTGTTCTTCTGAGCTCTCTTGTAAGTGTACATGTGTTGAGCAAGCCTAGTATTAACAGTAGCTTTAGTTTCACCATAATATACAGCAAGACATTTTTCTTGAGGACATGAAATGGATTAAACTACATGTGGGGTGAATGAACGATCAATATGATCTTTTGAGTTGTTGATCAATCTATTAGAATTAGGAGGAGTTCTAAATCCAATTTTAAACTTATTGAATAATGCTTTAGTTAATTTGTTAGATATTTTGGAAATGTAAGGAATAGTAATTCTAGGAAGTTGAACACATGGTACAATACTATTTATTTTATTATGGAATTTAGAAATATAATTTTTAATAGACCAAAGTTTAAAACCTACTTTCATCAAATCTTAATAAAATTATTCAGATTTTATTTTCTGTCTGCTTCATATTTACAAAGATGCAAATTTCTAAATAAGAAAGAATTTAAACCAGCAAATTTATGTGATGCAGGTGAGTTACATTTAGGGTGAATACAGCTTCTAATTTCAAAAGGCTTAATTATCATCTTGTAATCTATACAGTTATTATTTCTTGATAATGAAAGGTCAAGACATTTGATTTCCCCATTGTTATCCCCATATACAACGCCAAGTGATAAATTAGATAAAACATGAAGTTCCTCTCGTATATGCAAAATATTATCCATAGAGGAAATAAAAAAAAAATATCATCCACATACCGAATATATGTAAAATCAAGAGTGGAATTGTAATATTTCGGTATTATATAGCTCTCAAATTCATTTAAATAGACATTAGATAAAATGCCACTGACAGGTAAGCCCATTGGCCACCCATCTTTCACAGCATACCACCCGTTTTCAAAGACTGCAAAAATGTGCAAATCAAGCCAAGAAAGAAAAGCAACAATAAATTTAACTCTATCAGAAGGGCAATGTGTCCTCAAAAGTTTTTCATGCACTATTTGAATGCATAATTTTCTATTAATAGATCCATATAATTCTTTCACATCCATAGTAGCCACAGTGGATGTATTCATAAGTTGAATGTTTTTAATTTTAGAAATAAATTGGAAAGAAGAATTGATAGTATATAAGCCAAAATTAATATATTCTATAAGTAATTGATTTACCAATTTGGCTGCTTCAAAATAATGTATTCCACCAAAATCCATCATCAATCTTAAAGGTTCACCAGGCTTATGTAATTTAGAATTGTCAAACATTCGGGGAGGTCTAGTAGAAGAAGGATAAATCTTATAATATTCAGATTTAGTAATACCTTTGTCTTTAAATTTTCGAAGCACATTAATGATAAATTTATCTCTATCTATTTTGATATTAAAGTTGTTGTCTTGTATTAGTTTTAATATCTTAATTTGATCATACATTTTATTTTTATAATCTATATTATTTAGCAAAACAAAACGGTTTCCTTTATCTTCCCTAAGGCAAGTAATATAATGAGATATAAAATATTGTTTAGTTTTTAAAATATCTTTATGCCATACTTTACTTTATATTTGGCAGCATTGGACAATGATATTTTTTTTGTAGATCTAAAGACATTTGTTGAGGAAACAACAATTACTTTATCAAATATTTAAGTTGTAATGTATTTCTTTAAATGGTTTTATTAACTGTTGAAATATTAATAAATTAATTGAATTTAATTATTATTATTACTATTATTTTATATTTGAAAAATACAAATATGATTTTTAGGATGTTTTTTATTTGTAAACTTATATTTCTAATAAATTAAGCACAATTTTGAGTTCATAATATTGAATAAAAAATACCATGCGCAAGATTCGTGTACATATTCTTTTTTTTTTTGCTAAAAAAGGTGAGTACAAGATCTGTGTACACATTATTTTGGTCAGATTCCAAGATTACAAAGTTATCAGTGAATTGATACAAATGTGAATCGGTGCAGTAGGTCTAATACATGGTCCATGTCAGCTCTAATATCACAGTACCAAAAATTTCAAATGTGAAAAAAATTGATACAAGACAAACTGTTTTTACTTTTTTTTATTAACTACAGTATTTAATTTTATTCAAAACAATATATTTTTATGCGTAATTTACAGTATTTTACATTTTTCATACATGTACAGTATTTTAATCATCGCTATTTGAAGATATGCAAGTTCGTTTGTGAACTAGTAAGACATCAGATTCATCATAAGAGGAAATTCAACAAGTGCCAACTTCATTTTTTTAATTGCTCTTATAGTACACTCATCCAAACTAAAATGTTTTCCAATCATTGTTGATCCAAAGAAATTCATTTTCTTGGGTATTTTTTCCTCTCCATTAGGGTAAACTAAAAGTTTAAAATAAATAAGAACTTAGACTTATGATAATAAAAAGACACCTATTCACCACTATTGGGCAAAATTAAATTAAAACTAACAATTAAAAATTAAATTCTTATTTTTGTCTTTAATTTTTTAATTTTCAATTCCGTTTAAAAATCAATTTTCATTGTTTCGCATCACATTAATTTCGGACCACATTACATAATTTTTAAATTGTTAATTATAATTAAAAATCAGATTTTAATTTTTAATTGTCAAATTTAATTGTAACCACTGCTGTTACTCACCTTTTAAAAATAAACTTGCAGACACTAAATGATTAATTGATTACTTATTCTTTTTTAAAAAAGCAAAAATAGAATGTGATTTAAAATGCAAAAACAACAACATGCATAGTATAGGCATCTATAATGTTTGAACAGATTTGCATTACAATCTTGTAAAATTTAATGTGTAATATAGAGAGCATACAAATAGCTCAAACAAGCTCCCAATTGACAAGAGCAGCAAGAGAAAATATTCAAAATCTCTACCCAGAACATTTCTATCTCCAGTCCAACTGGTCTCGAGCCCATGGTTCACCTCAGAGAAGAACCAGAACACTCAGACACCAGATCCAAAACATCAACTCAAAACTCAACCCCCACCTCACACACAATATCCAAGCAGAAAATCTGAAGCTTTCGGATATGAAAACATCTCGCATTCCAGCTATCTAACTTAAATAGAGTAAAAGACATTTTCATGTCTGAGAAACCCAGAGCCCCCACCCAAATATTACACATAAAATAAGTGCTGTTTTCTTGAGCTGATATTCTGGATCCAGTGTCTGAACACTCCAGTCCCCCACCGAGGTGAGCCACAAGCTCGAAACCAAGCGGTCTGGGGACAGGAATATTCTGGATAGAGACCCCAAATATCCTCTCCCACTGCACTCATCAATCAAGAGCCCACATGAGCCACTGGCATGCTCTCTGTATTAATATCTCTGAATATTAAAATAAGATTATTTCTGTTTTAAAGAAAATACATACTTTTCAATCTTCTTATAAATTTAGAGTTGTTAAGATTTTATCAATTATATGTGTTAAACAGAAGTTCCAAATAACATTTAAAAAAAGAAACAGAAGTTCTAAATAACAATGATTGTAAATAGTAGACATAAAAGATTATTGATCATTAATACTATGTTATAGCACAATCAGTATATACCTTTTTATTGGATAAGAAAATAAAGTTAAGCTATTAAAATAAAACTTTACCTCAGCATTCCTGTCCCCAGACCAGTTGGTTTCAAGCTTGTGGCTCACCTCGGTGGGAGACTGGAATGTTCAGGTATTGGATCCGGATCAGTTCAAGAAAACAGCACTTATTTCATGTGTAATATTTGAGTGGGGGCTCTGGGGTTTTTGGACATGAAAATGTCTTTTACTCTATTTAAGTTAGATAGCTGGAGTGGGGGATGTTTTCATGTCTGAAAGCTTCAGAGTTTTTGCTTGGATGCTGTGTGTGAGGTGGGGGCTGGGTTTTGAGTTGATGTTTTGGATCTGGTGTCTGAGTGTTCTGGCTCTTCGCTGAAGTGAGCCATGGGCTCGAGACCAGTTGGACTGGAGATAGAAATGTTTCGGGTAGAGATTTTGAATATTTTCTTTTGCTGCACTTGTCAATTGGGAGCTTGTTTGAGCTATTGGTACGTTCTCTATATTACATTTTTGTAAATACAAGCTTATAAAAGTAATGTCACATTATATATGACTTGCTTTTTTTGATTATTAATTTAATGTGTGTATATAAAATGGGGATATCCTGATTTTAAGTGAATTATTAACTTCTTTATTACATAAAATCTATATTACAGTACTATTATAAAGTGCTGAAAATATTAAAATTATTAGATGGAAGACGAATCCCCATAATGCGTTATTACTCTAAATATGACGTGTGAGTGCGCGGAATTTATAATATTTAAAGTAATAGCGCATTATCGGAGTTTGACTTCTGATCTAATAATTTTTATCACATAAAAGAAAAGTGCATACAAGGATATTAAGAAAAAACAGGAATCGCAGTAAAAAAATCCAAATGAGACCCGGGTGTACTTAAATTTTGATATTGAAACTATTCACTTATGAACTAAACAGGATACATTTAACTGTATCATTTGCAATTTAATGAGATCATTTTTTCCAGTTTATACTATTTTTGAAAATATTTTTTAATACTACAGTACAATTCTAAGCACCAATATTTTGACTGTTGCTTTTGAAGGCACACTCCTACATCATAAAAATATAGCATTGTGGGTTATATTGTTTAAACATCATTTAAATTGTTTCATATAAGAAAAGTAATTTAATGCTATTATAGAGTATGGTTTACCATCTTGATGAAGTAATAGGTTATTTACCTAAGCAAAACAAGAATTGATTGATAAAAAATAAAATATTCACATTTATTATTGAATATATTGTTATTAAAGTATATTAAACAAAATCAAGGAAATAATATATTTTACAATAAAAGTAGTTTAATTATCAAATCAATCTTAATTACTAACAAAAAAGTATACCAATGACAAATAAAATGTACACTCAAATGAAAATCCATAGAAAATGTCTGCATTTACTCCGGAATTTTTATTGTAAATGTATATTAATTAAAGTAAAGAAAATAATATATTTGCCATAAAATGTGTATTAAATAAGAGATAAAAAAAGATCCATGCACAAAATGTGTAAGAAATAAAAGCAATTTTTTCATTTTTTTTTCATATGTCATAGCATCGGCCAGGAGGCGAACCCGCAACAACCGCCTACAAACAACTGCTTGTTTGCAAGGTAGCTACACTGACCTCTCGACTAACAATGCTCTTCGCCAGCAAATAACGATTTCATAAATTCAAAATTGAACGGGTTTTTAGATCTACATTTCTGTGTAAGCTTGATTTATCATTGTATTTATTTCATTAACTAATTGATATTGTTTCGGTATTATTTTAATTGCAAAATATATTATTATTATTTTTTTAAATATACACTTGTAGCGGACATTTTATTTTTTCTTTCCATTATATTTTCTTTGTTTAATACTAAGTATTATGTAGATCAATAAAGGTTACAAACTGCGCACTACATTAGTACCAATAATTCTTTGTACATCCAGTACCATTATTCCTAAAATAAAATCAATTTGTTTTGGTTATGTAAAAATGTATTTGTATTTTTTTTAAAAATAAAGTATTGGTTAGTAAAGGAGTATTTTGTTATTATTCATTCGAAGATTAAGTTTTCATGTTTGAATTGGTCAGATGAGTTTTTTTATGATTTAACTATAAAAATATTAAGATTGTAATATGAAAAAATCTTCACAAACGGTGAGGGGATATCATAGTCCTTCTTATGTTAATTAAACCTATAATTTATCTTTAACATTTGATGACGTACTACAACGAGCCAGTTGTCGTATCTTCTCTACATAAAGATAATATTACATAAATTATTATAATGCTAATTCATATTTGAATTTTTTTTTAAAAATTGAATGTAAGCTTTTGGGTGAAACAGTGGATTATATTGTAAATATTGTTTATTAATTATAATTCCATACGCATTCAATATATGTTGATAACGTTTTTTTCATTTTTTTTTCAGAGAAAATGAAAGCGATCAGCCGCGTAAAGAAACGGATTCATTTATTTGTAACAACTCTAAAGAAGACTTAGACAAACCGCCAAATTATGCTGAATTATTTTAATCCACAGACGATTATCTATATTTAAGGTGTATAAAATTTTATAAAGGATTTATATATGCAATTTAATATTTAAGAAGATTAATTTTTTTTTAAATAAGTAAATATTATTTTTTTCCTCCCCTTTTTGCAAGAAAGACATTTTTGATTTGCTATAAACTATGAAAAAAAATCCACGACCAGAAATTCAATACTGGTTAAGCGTTATCTGTGATTGGAATCCAATTTAAAGTATTAACTGCGATTTATAAAGAATTCTTGTATATTGTTATATCTAATTTTATCAAATTTTGTATTCAGAATTTGCTTCAAATGTATTAACTGAAAGATACTTTTGTTTAAAATTTTAGAACCAAGTGTATATAAATAGGTATATAAATGGGTGTATGTTAAGTTTGGTTTGCTGTACATATATATTTTTATATAATTACATATATTTCTGGTAGAAATAATCTTTTATAAATTGAAATGTACATATTTTTTTTTACATATTTTTATATATATATTTGATATATGTTGTACTTAAAAAAAAAAAAAACAATTTATGTAAATAAAATATATATTTGTTGTTAACAAGCTAAATAAAGCTTTTTTAAAATTAAACCACTTCTAATTTTTATTTACTTATTTTTGAAAGTAGATAAGATATATGAATGCGTTTGTTATTCGTACAATTTTAAATTCGAGTCTAAATTTAAGTCAATTAGTGACAAAAAGTCAAATAAATACATTTAATGAATGTGGGTATAAACGAGTTGTTAATTTATTATATTTAATTTTCAAATGTTTGTATGTCATTATATAGTTCAATGTAAGGTTAAAGTTTATCCAGTATTCTTTCACAAAAGTCTATCAAAAGTTTTCACCTTCCCCAATAATAATCCATTAAACTTTTTAATCTAATCAACTTATCCTAAATGATGTGCCGGTCAAAATCGTGTATTCATTCAACAAGACCAATAATCCAAGCAAAAGTATCTTGAATCCAACCATGCACAAGATACATATGTCAGGATAAGGATGAATCCTAACCTATTTGCCTAAACTATTGCCTCTCTAACTAATGGATAACGTTTGTGATGACACTAGCAGTGCTTGGTTTATATGAAAAATCAATGATTTAATGGATTCTGACGATTGCTGAACTGTACAGATATGATTTGATCGATTATTAATGGTTTGAACCGTAATAATGATAATTCTTTATGGCAACATTATAAAGAAGTGAATTTACATCAAATAAATATTATAAACAAATAGAGTAATTAAACTTAGAGATTGGGAGTGATGACAAACTAAGCTTATTTAAATGACAATATTATAGGAATTTATTAAAGAATTTAGTACAAAATAAGTTAAGTCTTTGTTTATACAACTTGGTTATTTTATTTAATTCGTTTTGATGCAGCTTTGACAAACAATGTAAAAGTTTGTTAATTGGTCGGCCAAAAACCAATCAGCAATAAAATGTTATTAGCCCTCTTTGAACGATTACAAATCTATTTTATATATATTACAAGATATGAAAGATATGCATTTAAAATACTATTACATTTAAAATCATTTGTATATAATGAGTGTGGGAAGCAAAATAGTTCCTAAATAAATAATTGACAATTATACAGTCAGATTTAATTAATTAGAAATTTGTTTGTGAAGGACGTGGCAGAGAGTATTTCAGGATTGCTACATAAAGCTATAAAATGATGATGAGGGTAGTATGCTATTACAAATTACAACAAAAGAAATGAGGTCTGCTATGAACCTCTGGGTGACTTTGCTAAAGAAGTTCCTGATATGTACAGGAGATAAGATAAATGTTAGCCCTCCAGCCAAAGCATGTCTCTAAATAATCATAATAGTATTTTGATGTGCATACACATCTTAATGGCAATGCTCAAAAAGATCCCTGGTTATGAACTATGTCTACTTTGAGGGAGTGTAAAAGGTTGGACTGGTCAGATTCCGAAGGTCCTAAGAGGTTGGTAGCAAAGCAAGAATAGCAATAATAAAGAAATGGTTGTAACTATAAATAGACAATGCCTTAGACGTATATAGATAGATAGTGTATCATTAACAAAATAATAAATCCTGATTAAAATCATTGGCTCCCTGATATAATGGAAAGTCCCAGAAACGTTAGGTCATTAATGAATGAATAGTAAATTATATTACAAAAAGAAAGGCAAGAATTAAAACTAAAATATAAAATTGTTTTCCCCACTCATCACGGAAGATTACAAAATAGGACTTGTCTTTAATTAACATAGACGGGCATTAAATATCAAACTAATAAATTGTAAATCATAATTTTAATATTTTCTGACAAATAAAATATATGTATGAAATATATATACTGATAAAATTCTATGATAAATTTTACTTAATTGATTCACTAAAATTATTTATTCTTTCAGAAATAATTACAGGGCTATTTTAAATTGGAGGTAATAGTAAGATACTTTTAAAATAATTTCAATCATTCAAATAAATATATATATGAGGATTTAAAGTTAATAGCTCATTGAATATTGTAGTTGGCCATTTCAGTGAGTCAAATAATCTAAACAAACCGACAAAATTTAATTTAATTTGCCGCATCAAATAATGTAAAATTTTATAAGAATTGATATTTTAAATTGAATAAAATTAAAAGACGCATTTTAAACCAAGCCGTATAAACATCACACAGATATATAAAATATAAATTAGTATTGATTTGGAAAACAAGTAAAATGGAATCAATGGCTTGCTGTGAATTGGACGTTACCTCAGAATCAATCAGTTAATACAGGCAGTTAACACAGTCAGATCATTTCAGGCTTCCTCGACACAGACAGTCTCTGGCTAGATGTTTAAAGCACTGGAAAGGCATGGATGGGCTGGTGGAACAGACCTCTGAGAAGGAAACGACCGATCTTTTCACCCCATCATTTCTTTAGGCACGATATATATAGATTAATCACTTCTCTTCAGTAAACTCAAACATAATTATTCCTAATCAAATTTTCCAATATTTATGTGTTATGGTCTTATCTAAAGGATTAAATCTACACTGACCTCCACCAATTGTAACTGCTCTCAGCAGTTCTGTGAGGTTGGTGCCACTTTGGAGGGAAAATCTCTAACTCTGCACGAACATGCCTCAAGGGTTGATTTGCTAATTAAAAAAACAACAACAACAAGCATATTAAGTTTATCAGTTATTGTACTAACAAAATCTATTTAATTATGGTTTAGATTAACAAAATGTAGATTTTATTCAGAAAAATTTGGTACAATGACTTTCAAACATATTTGGTACAAACTTTTACAAAATATTTCTTAAAAATATTACATTGTTTAAATAATTGATTCTCAAGTGTACATTGATTAAAAGATAAATATAAAATGTTACCAACTGATTTATTGAAGAAAATGAACTTTAATAAAGAATTTGAAATATTTGTAAACATTTTATAGATATCTAGGATTCAATTCAATTTGATAAAATAAACACAATATACATTTTTACAAATATAAAATAAATAAACAAATATAAAAAGGTTAGTTTTAATTATAAAATAAGATTAATGAAATATAAAAGATTATAATATTGATTAAAATATACTACCACCTATTATGAGATGGGTGTCAGTTAATAAAGATTGGGTTCAAACCCAGACTAGTGCTGATGACATTGGCACTAGGTGAAGCAGAAATATGTACTATATTTCCAGCTTCAATGAAGTCTCTTCCAAAGTTGTTAGTTATGAGCTTGAATGGTGATTATTTAAACTTAATAACTACAATTATATCCTAATCGAAAATTCACTATCTCCGAAAATCATTCTTGCCACTATTTGAAGTTATTATCCATTCATTTTTACTTTCTAATGTCAATTAAAATGCCCTGCACTATACAGTATAATGTTAGAATAGCAACTTCGGGTAAGTGTTCTATTCTGTTACTTCCGAGCTCGAATATTACGTGTTCTCTCAATAACGACGAATCATTCGATTATTTTTATTTACTGAGTTTCATTAGAGAGAAGCGATTTAGAAATTATCACTTTATGTATCACGTAATGCTTGATAAATAGAAAAAAAAAAGACGAGCAGTTTTCTATTTAAAAATATATAGAAGCAATATAAGTATATATGTATTTTATGAAAGAAAATATAAAATGAAAATAGATCTCGTATGGATACACTTCATATTTTTTTGGTATCCATATTAATAAGTTCTGCATGATTTACTGTTAGCGACAGAGTGGCAAACTTTGGAGATCAAAGTCCGTGGATTGCTTCCAACTCTGACCTATTAAGAGCTTAAACTTTTTAGGAACTTCCAAGCAATAAAGAATTTAAATATTTTTATACCAGTTAAAATTTATTGTATTCTATTAATGCTCTTTCTCTTTTTGTTATAAAGAATTTGATTTGTTTTTTAATATGTACAACTTAATTTTAATTATCACTTCTATTTATTTTATAGTCAGCATACTATTATGAAAGAGAAAAAAATTGAAGAGATGATTGAATGAGTTGAATCCATTAATATGCATATTAAAACAGGCAAAACTCACCATATATATTGCCACACACAGCAAGCTAGAGTAATCAATGGATTCCAGAAGGCTTGTGCATAAAATCCCCATCTAGTGCCTACTCATCCAATATCCCCAGACTAGTTTCTGGCTTATGGCCTTCGTCAGTGAGGAGCCTTGGATCTGAGAGCACTGCATCTACATCTTAGGATCTAATGTAACCCTCCAGCAACCACCTTTTATCTCCATTTAACTACAAAACTATGAGTCTTAAATTGAAAACACTTTAATGTTTTCAATCCAAGCTCATTAGCTTATATAGTCAGATCCAAGGCTCCTCACTGACGAAGGCCATAAGCCAGAAACTAGTCTGGGGATATTGGATGAGTAGGCACTAGATGGGGATTTTATGCACAAGCCTTCTGGTATCCATTGATTACTTTAGCTTGCTGTGTGTGGCAATATATATAGTGAGTTTTGCCTGTTCTAACGACAGTTATACACAAGCATAAGAGGAGGTGGTCATGTGATGTTTATTGGCTTAATATGCATATTAATTAAAATAAGACAATGCATTTGTTATACGGTTGCTTGTTTGCCAAGTATAAATAAAATTCTAACAAGCATGTAAATATATTACATCTGTAAGCCGACTTGATTAATATAAAACAAAAATTGTCACTAATAAAAAGTTTAAATTTTTGTCAATATGTGTGCTCGATTTATTATTATACAACAAAGTGGAACTAAATAAAAGTGGGCATTTTTTAATTTGAGAATTGGATTGACATTTTTACAAGAAAGTGAGCGTTATTTTCAAGTTTGTTTAAATGATTCTTTAGGAACCTAATTGTGAATTATCATAGTAATGTTTTGGTCTTGATTATTCCGTGAATAGATTCATGCTATCTATGTTTACTTATGTGATGTTATAATTTATTTATGGGCTTATTAAAATAGTTAAATTGTATCAAATATCATCAACCATTATCAATCCACTGCAGGATGAAGGTCTCTCCAAGTTTAATCCATCTTCTCCGATCTTTAGCTTCTCTTTTCCACAATACCCCTGCACATTTTCTTATTTCATCCATCCATCTCACATGTGGTCTCTTTCTGGGTCGTATCAAATATATTGCAACAATAATAAAAGTGAAATTAATATAAATTCCAATAAGAAATGATTAACAAAAACACAATCCCTCTGATAATAATGATTAAAACAATTTTAGCATTGAAGGTTAAGTCTAATTATTCCAAAAGTATTTTTTTTATCTCTTTGTTTATTATGATCTCTAAGTGTCAATTGCTCTTAAATAGAAATATTAATTTTGGATATTTTAATGCTGAACATCACCACTTTTAATATAATTCTATTATCCCTGCCTGTCCCCCTTTGGATTGCATAGCTTCTTAGAGTGAGTGGTATATTAAGAACTTTGTTTGAAATAAATTCAACAGCAAAATAAACGAAATTGGTTAACAATAAATAACGTAACAATTTATTTACAATAAATAAATAAAATATCAAATGGTTGCTTATAAATTCACAACTTCTACAATATAAAAGGAGTAAATAAATAAAACAATACAAATATTTAGAATTAAATAAATACAAATATTTAAGGCTTTATAGTCAAATATAAAGAAAGATCTTACTGTACAATAAAAACGTTTTAAACTATGGTTTTTGTAGAGAGTGTAAGTTTACTATATATGCACATATCTTTAATGATTGTCTTTATCAATCCAATCATGACGAGGAAATATCTTTTTCAGATATTGGTGATGGTAAAGAAGTAGAAGAGTCCCACTAGAGATAGATATATGGGAGGTCTTATCTTTATGGCATGATTTTCTTCTTTGGTGCAGGCCATGTTGCATTCTATACAATTTCAATATTTGTCTCTGGATACAATCGCATAATTCCAGCAATTTTGACTGGCATGTCTTTTGTTGTATTAGTCATACATGATAAATAGGTTTATGCTAAATAATATTTTTATGATGGCTGTTTTGAATGTAGTATTCAAAAATACTTTTAACCAGTCAGTGATGCAAAGCTATCCAATGCTATTTAAAGCAAAAATATTTTAATTATCAGTTTTCCTCTTTAACAGCTACATTTCTATCTGTCTCTTCTTTAATCTTCTTAGAGCTAACCTGCTCAGTCTTCTTCTCAATTCCAGATTCAATAATAATCTATTGCCCTTTTTTAGATCAATTTATATCTTTTATCAACATGGCATGTTTATAATACTTATTACATAATTAAGTCCATATTAATTCATTGTAATTATATTATACTAGTCATCACCTTACCAATTCCAATTTTATACAGTATATATTTTTTATCAAATATATCTCTATAGTTTGATTTTCTGCTCATTTCTTACACCAATATATACACATACACATGCAGCAATCTATAAATTTATTAATCAATATCTATTAGAGGCTTTGATTAAACTGTCTTCTTTCTTGACCGTGCATGCAGCTTTATAATGAAACTAATTTGACCTAAAATTGAATTTGTACTCTTACAATATATGTATATATTCAATAAAATATCTCATCTTAGTGACTATTTAAATTCGTAATCTGAGATATGCATTATCTATAAGACTAGTCTTGCTTCTCTTTTATTGTTGTTTATAAGAGGCCATTAAATAAATCTACATCTTGAATACAGATATCTAAAAACTGTGGAATATGTATATTTAAATATTGAAAATATAACAAGAATTTTCATATATTTATCTAGACATATTTAAGCTATAATGAAATCTTGCAAACTATCAATTAAAAGATGGAATTACAAGTTGAAAATCATATTATCTAATAATAGATGCTATTCAAATAGAAAATGCTATGACTAGGTAACATGATTTTCAACTTGAAATGCCCATTTTTAATTGGTTGCTTGTTGATTATGACATAATTAAATATATCTAGATCAGTGGTTCTCAATCTGTGGGTCACAACCCCTTTGAGGGTCGAACAACCCTTTCACAGGGGTCGTCTAAGACCACTGGAAAACATGTTTTCAATTTATAACAGTGGCAAAATTAAAGGTTGGAGTTCATCACAACATAAGGAACTGCATTAAGGGATTGTAGCATTATGGAAAATGATATCAGAGTATGAAAAAACACCACATGTATAACATGAAAGTCAGTTTGCATACAACAGCTACTGAATTATATTTCTCAATCAAAATTTAAAGTTGATGTATATAATTAAAGGATACTCATAGTAACCTATGTGTGTAAATCATTAAATCATCATTGTATTAAATACTTCTGAATTCATAGGAACTCTTGATGAATAAAGGATAAGATATTAAATAGATCTTAATTTCCTAGTATCATACGGATGTCTTCTAATTGTGGAATAAAGCAAAATATATAAATACCATTAAATATATATTTATAAAATGCATCAATATAACTGAAAACTAAAGTGAATTATATCCTAAATCCAGTTGAAGTTCCCCAATTTCATTCCTTTTGTGTCTGGATGTTTAGTTCTTCATCTTCTCTCCTAAGCAGATGGCTGGCGATATAGATGTTTATATATCATGTTAGAATAACAGAGAACACCCATTGTTTGTACAATTTTTCAATATGTTTGTAAGTTGTACTCATAAAAAATGTAAACAACGATGGATTTAATAAATAACAAGCACATTTTATCATAAACAGTAATAAGCAATAAACATTAGCAACAACAACAATAAAAAATACTAAAATAAAATGTTTCTCACATTTCCTCCTGACTATAAATAATTTATATTCAATTTATGCACCACAAATCTCCTTTATTATAAGTTTCAAAGAGTCAATGTTCAACATATTATAAAATAGAAATATTTTCTGTTTAAATATTCTTAGATGTAAGATATGTTAAATCTTCTATGACTTAGATTATTATTTATCTTTTACATATTTTAAATGCTTCTGCTACTTTCTATACATATTTAGATGAACACATCATTGTTATAACTTGGATTTATTCTTATTTATGCATAGTTTTTAGATCCTTGTTTACTATCAACTAATATGCTAGATAGTTTTACTAACTAGCATTGCAATTGAAAATTAAATTAAAATGTTAATATGTAATATTAATCAGAAATTAGTTGTTATTAAATAACTTGATTGTTAATATGATATCAACAAATCACCAAATGTACAGGCTGGGAACAGTATAAGACATGTGATGTATGTGATGTGACTTCTCCTTAAACAAAGTAAGGAATCTCTCAGCAGCTATGCCCAGAGAAACCTGTTAGCCACTTTACCTTCCTTTTCCATTATCCACCCTAAGTTTTCCCACAATCTGCTCCATCCCATTTCCACAACATAATCTTTGTCAACTCCATGACCTTCATATCTAAACCCCCCTATTTTTTCCCAAACCTAGCATAAAAACCAATAACTCACTTTCTGTATAATCACTTTGTTCATATTTAACCTTCCATAACTTCATTATTTGAACCCTTTCTGCTTCCAAACATTTATATTGAAGTAACAGATGCCTAATATTTTCTATGCCTTCCTTACACAACTTGCAGATTAAATCACCCATATTTTTCCATTTACGTGTATATTCCCTTGTTGCTAAAGATCCCATTTAAGCCTTAAACAATAAACCACTTTCCTTACTATTATCATAAATTAACTCACACCCAATGTTCTGTTTACTTCTATATATATTTAAACTCGTTTTACTCTCCATACTAGCTCTCCATCTCTCCAACTCCCTATTCTTTATTAATGCATCTATTCTTCTATCCCACTCCTTCCCACTATAACATTCAACAATCTTCCTAACACAATCATCCCATCTTTTGTACAAGTATACTGACATAACTTCTTTATCCAAATCTTCTGCATACTGCATTACCTTTCTCACCCATCTTGTTGCCTGCCCTTTATTTGTAACCCAATTAAATACTATTTTGGCTATTCTTTTATTATCCATTTAGCAGCTCTCTACATTATTGCCATCTAGTGTATGTTTGAGTAATCAATGGTTACCAAATTCATATAAAATCTCTATTCTTAACAAAGATGGTTGCTGGATGCATATTTGCATTCATGTCAACTTGAAATCCTGGGCCTTATTGATAAATCAAAATACAGAAATCGTCATGAGAATGGACATTCAAATATTAAGGATAGAATTTATACGCATCAGATATTCACTGATTATTCAAGCTCAAAGTAAATGACAGTAGAATAGGAACTTTTATTTTAGTGTAATAACATAATAGTTTATTTTATATGCAAACATTTTAATTAATACTCTTAAGCCGTATTAGTGATCTTAAAACTATTGGGTATCTGCTACTTTTCCCATTTCTGAAGTACAATAATTAAATAGTACTGTTTTAATGTTTACTATATGTCAATAATTTAGGACTATCAGATTTATACAGCATAGTTTGACAACTGTTTTTAAATTCATTGGTTTATTTAAGACACCTAAATGTTTACTTGCATCCAATTCAAACTCATGTTTCTGTGACTTTTGTGAAAAACAATAATATTACTTTTTTTTTATACTAATAATGAGGCTTGGTAATAGCCGAACATTATTTCCTTGTGTTACGTGACTGTTAATTTTTATGCAAATTTTTTATTTAGAAAATATTTATTCAACGTATATGCATTTCTAATAATCTCTAAATCTTTATGCAAAACAACAACAAAACTGAAACAAATATACGTATAATAAACATCAGACTTACTATCATATTATTTGAACTCATATTTTCAAGCACTTCACACTATTTCATACAACTGATACACATGACCACACACATGTTGTATGAGATAGTGTGAATAGTTAAAGAGTGCTTGAAAATCTGAATTCAAATCCCTTATACTTACAATTAAGCTCCAGGTTTGTGAAGAGTGCCTGGTTTTCAAATATCATATTATTTGGTAACAATTAACCAAATACACCAGCATATTTATAAAAAAGAATTTCTTTAATTTACAACTTTGCTCTTAATATCAGTTAAATCGCTCAGGTAAAATTTTAAGTTGCCAATATTTCTTTTGGCATTCACATAGGATTGAACATACCTTTAGCATAATTTTTATGGAAGAGGTAAAAACCCATTTTTATCATGAGAATGATATCAAAGACATCCTAAAGAGATCCAATGTCAATTATTTCCATTGGGAAGTTACGGCAGAGAAGAAAATACATTGCGGAGCTACAATTAGATATAGTATTGAAGTCAATTGCAAAATATCAAACAGAAAAATGGACCAGCATATTATATATGTGGATGTATATGTGTTTCAGAGATTGATTTGTATAACCATTGCGAAACTCATTTCCCGAGCACTTTGTTTTCTTTTCTTTCCTTGGCGTTGGAATAGCCAAACTCGTTTATGAGTGATTGCTATAAGTATGTATATCCATTAAAATCGTAACTTCAATGATATGTTTATATATATTGTAATTATATAATTTTTTATGTTTGTATGAAATCATATTTAAAATATCAATCATAAATGAATTTTACTGATGTATATATATTTCAAAAGACGATTCTTGTATTTAAAGACTTGAAATTATAATTCGTATCTTCTAATATTTGATCTTTTGAAACTATTTAGTGAAGCAAAATTTTAGAGTTGTTGTCTCTCATCACATAAATAAATAATATATATATATAATGAAGATGACATAATACTACTGTATTATAATACGTATAAACACTTTTTATAAATTAACAAAATGAAGATCTTTATTATTTTTGTCATTTTAAAAATTATTAAATGAATTATCATTTACATATGCTTATTACGTTTTATTTCTTTTTCACTCTCTATGACTTAAGACAAATAAATTGTCCATGAGTGGCAAATATTTTAAAATGTACAAACACATTCATACATACGGCCGCCACTGCTAATCAAGTACTCCATTCCAACTCCAAGGAAAGGAAGAGAGAAAAATACTGCTTTAGAAATGAGTTTTGCAATAATTATATAGATCAATCTATGAAGAATCATAAATATGTCCACATATATTTGTGCTGCAATCTAATAATTTCTTTTGCCGAAAAATTTCTTTCTGAAATACTTCAATACCATGTCCAGTTGTAGCTTTCTGATATATTCTATTTTCTGCCATACCTTTCCAATGCAAATAATTATCATTTTACTTTTTTAACATATCTCTGAGATATCCCTTATTCCCATGAAAACCATGTTCACCACAAAACACTCTTTTTTAGGAAATCTTGCATTGAACATTCATTTTACATGTCTAATCCAATGAGGGTGTGTTTGTACAATAGTGAAATCTATAGTATCACATTCAGCAAATTGAAAAAGATGTGGAGCTATTATTTTTTATGTATTAATTTAATATTTATGAATACATTACACATATAAATTAATGTAAAATAAATATCATAGAACTTGGAATCTCTTTGCTTACTCTATATAAGAACATTATTCTTGGGTATTTGCTTTCTGTAAAATTTTGCAAAGATAAGAACATTGGAATTTTCCTGAAGGTTTTTGATGATAATATTTTAGATGTGATAATATGTTTACTAGTTTCATCATCTATCATTAAATGTTGAATGTCTAGAAAATTTTAAACTTTATTTAAACCTTTCAAATACAAATAACTGTTAGTAATAATACAAATAGACAACACAGGTTAGTAGATTACAGAACATTTTCAATAGTATTATTTTCCATTCTTCTTCACATATTTCTGGCTTGATCAGTGACAATATTACCATAGGAGTCAAATTCACACCTTTAGACTCTTGAATATTGAGTTTTAAGGCAACACTCTAACCAACAGAGCTATTCTATCAAAGGCAACAGTCAGTAGAAATTTCATATACTTATTTATATAGGTTAGTTCACATCCATCTGATTCCTCATATTTTTCAATACTTTTTTCTAAGAGCAAAATTAATTAGAAACTACCAGACATTATATATTGCCATACTGGGTTAACTTATAAGATTATTTGCCATTGTCATATGAGCAACTTCTCTAAATTTTCTTATTTGCACTTTTTCCTCTCTATCCAATATTTTTGTATTTTTCCAATTGAACATATTTTCATTAGTATATACTGTAACGGTCAGAATCGTCTATCTCGCTAACACACTGCAGAATTCAAACCCCAGATACGAAACTGAACATTCTAGAAGGGGTTGCCTTCTAGATATACTAAGTTCGAATCTAAAGTCCAAATTTCACAGCGCCATCTACGTGATAACGCATCTGATGCCACTACTAGTACAACCTTTGACCGGTGCCTGGTGGTCAGGGAGAAACAAAAGACTCTATACTAAACTAAGTTTAGGGTGGCTAATTAACGTTTATGGATTTACAAAAGAAATGCAGAAAAAATATATATATATATAGACCGAGACAGTGATAGGAATCAAATAAAATAAGAGATCAAATTTAGTTTTAAATAATTTCACACAATTTATTTATAGAAATATATATATAACACCACTGTCTGCTTATATGAGACAGGGACGCGTATTAAATAATTGTTGGCATTATATTTCAATAAATGACAAAGGGTCTTAAAACAAAGTGATATATTCTATTCCTCGGGATAATAGCATTACGATAATGTGCTTGACGATATAGGAACATGTGCAAGGTGCTTTGAGTAATTATACAAGTTTAAGAAAATATTTGGAAAATTAAGTGTTCTAAAATATTTATTGATCTCGAGAATAGCACGGACTAAAGCTTACTAAGCAACAAAGTGGGAATGGGATCAAAGCATTTATTTAAGAATAATAATAATAGAGTTGCATTGGGAGGTCAGTATTGCTTATAATGAATTTATTAAAGTTGGAGGGTGTGACACGTTTAAGTCATGGATGCTTTGTAAAATAAATATAAAATAAAACAATATTGAAGATCCGGAATAATTACGGAGGGCATCTCGCCGCTAACCCGTAGGAAAGTATTTTGACGAACAGCCGAAACTTAGCGACTGTGTGACGATTGCGTTTAATTCCCAGGGGTGTCATTTGGGACACCCTCTGCCTGGAAACCGCAAGCGTGGAGCGAAAAGAACGGACTTTGCCGTGTAAAGAATCCTTGGAAAAATAAAACAAAGCGGTCTCAACAACCAATTCATGTACCAGCAATACGAGACTAGAGTATATAAAACATACTGAATGGGTTTTACTTGGATTAAGAGAAATGCCCAATCAAATTCCCCGAAATTCATTTAAAAAGGGTCCGCACATTCTCGACGTCAATGATGAACTTTATAATTAAAGTAGAACACGTTAATTAAAATAAGAAAATGCATGCTTGCAGGTTTGAAAAGTAAGTATAGATTTATATAGGCAATCATGCATTAGGGGACACATTTAATCATTGACTTCGCACATACTCTTATATTAGATTAAAATCAATAACATGCAGATTTTAAACTATGTGATTATATTATATTAAAGAAAAGAATCACCCTCGAATGAGTGATTTGCAAGATAATAAAATTGGAAAATTATAAATTTAAAATATGCCTTAATAGCGGCGTCTTATTTTCAATAGAGGGAATAGTTCACTTGGTCAAAGACGATTCTGACACATTATCATAATAAAATAGAAGAAAGCTTTATAAATAGAAAATATTAACCCAAGGATAGAGAGCAAAATGTTGAGTATATTTAAACACATTAAAGAAATACATAATGAAGTGATGTGGAATATAAAGAAAACAATTTTAAATAGCTATAGCATGTTAGTTATCACAAGAGCTCTTGGGTTAATTTAGGTTACCTCTGGAGAAGCATTTGCAGGTAGATGTTCAGCAAGTTTTATAATTCAGCAGCAAAATCTGGAATGTTCATATTTTGGCAGCAGCAGCAGCAGTTCCAGGGTCCGTGTGATAATTTCCAATGGTATGGAGCAGCAGCTGGCTATTCTGAGGGGACATAGCCATCTTAACGCCTCTATCGGACATGTCAAGGTTAGAAAATTATTAGAATAGCACACAGAATGATTTCTCTTAGACACATTAGAATAAAAAACAACTAACTAACTCGAGAACAAAAGAAAAACCTCCTTTTTATAGTAGAATTTAACAATAGAACTGCCCTGGAGCATTACAAAAATATCGGACTTATCAGCTGTAATTAAATCATCGGAATGTCTAAAGGAATTCAACATTAATTAATTTCTTTTGTGAATTTCCCTGTCGACATTCGAATTACAAACTAGATTTAGTTAAAAATTACTGTTATTAATTAAAGAAAACCTTAAGTGGACATCTGATGTTTTTAGATAAACTTATACAACATTTACTAATTAAACTATTGTCCCTCATTGATTTTAACAGAAATATTTGGAATAACTTTTATTAAATTAAAGAAAATGATTTTACTTTTTAAATTGCAATATTTGAATCTATTTACTAAACGAATATTTACTAAATGAATTTTATTTTAAATCAAAATATATTACGATGGTAATATATTTGTAAATAGATTCAAACAAAATAACTAACAATTTATAATTTTGATATGTTTTAAAATGGATATCATAGTGTGTGCACAATTACGACTTATATAACTTACTTTTTAATAAATGTAAATTATGTGAACAAATACATAATTCATAATATTTTATTTTATTTGGAGATAAGTTATATATATAATACGAGCATTGTGCTCGTAGTTTAAAATTAGGCGGGATTTTCAGTATATACGTGTATTGCAGGCACACTACAATAGATTGGGGTTCAAACTAAGGTATGAGGGTAGGAAGTAGATGAGAAAAGGTGAAACGAAGATCTGCAAAGCAGACCTTACTGTTTCAATACATGGTCTACTACTATAGACACATCTATTTTTTCTTTTCTAGTATTTAGTTTATATTCTTTCAATTGCTGTCTCACCAATATACTTCCTTCCACATTCACATGGTATGTCATAGACACAGTTTTTGTTTTGTTAGAATTTTGTGTTTAGGCTTTGTAGAATTTAGAATTCCTCAAAGTGTGTTGTCTTTGGAAAGCTGTCCTGATGACATATCAACTATAGATTTTTTTAAAATTTGTCTGCCATTCCTGATATATATGAATATCCTGCAGTTTATCCTTTTGTTGTCCATTAAAAGTTTTCTTGATAATGGCTGATGAATAACCATTTTTCATGAGAACTTATTCTTTATAGATCTTTACATTTCCCAAATCCATGGCTTCCAAACAAACTTCCTTTGCAGCAATGCATTCATCATGGTCTTTTCATTATTACCATTTGTATAATTTTTAAGAGAATTTTTTCAAGATGTATACTTTTGAATAATCCATATCATTTAGAAAGTATTGTTTTCAATTTATTAAACCATATTTTGAGAATTCAATCTTTAACCTCTAGTAGTAAACAACATACTTGTGACTTATTGATACTTGTAAATCTTAATGTGAAACAACTTGATTTAAAAAATAATTTTAAGTATATCAACATTACATCATATTTATATTAAAGTCTAGACAAAGCAGCCATTCTATTTTTATCATTTACCTTTTTTTTAGATGAACATTCTAAAATTTCAGCATGAGGAATCTCAGGTATCTTTATTTAGAATTAAAGACAATTATCAATTATGTATTGTTTCAATATTTAAAATCAAAATAACTCTATATTAGCTAGTGTTAAAGAATAGAGCAGACACACATATTCTTTAAGCTTCCAATGTTAATACGCTTTTTTTTTGTTAGCATTATTAGAAATTCAGGATGATTATATAAAATATTAACTGTTTCTGGAAACAAACAAGACTACATATGTTATTAAGACAATCATTTAAATAAACGTGTAAATAAGGACCACCTTTTGTTACATCAAGTCCAATCAATTTTGCAGATAAAAGATATTTATCTCATCTGTGGTTTGGTATATAATAATAAATCAAACATTGACACTTCAAAAAGATCGAAACTTTTTATTTGCAATGACTTTTATTTTTCAATTGATCAAGCCAACTTACAATTTCAAATATCAATTTAGATAAAATACTACTCATTTTTAATAAGCATACAGAAATAATTTTACAGCTTATTAAATATGTAAAGTTAAGAATATAAACCTATTTCAAGAATAAACGAGTCTGTAACATATTCAGACTTGTTTATTTCATGAAATAGATTTATATTCTTAACATTACATATTTAATAAGCTGTAAAATTATTTATGTTGTCATTAAAAATCAGTAGTAATAAATTAACTAGATGTAAATATTTATAACTTAAAATAAAATTGTTTATTATTTAATCAAATCAAATTGAATGTAGAATTATAATGAAATTTGTTTTATTTCATTAAAATTAAAAATAAATTATTTATTAATTGAAAGGTGTATTAGCAAAAACAAAAACTATATATATTGAAACGGTAACCTTCCCAATCCCTTACCATTTCATCATCATTCTGATGGCCTACTCGTCTGGGCTACTTTCAAACCTATTTAATGTATTTTAAATCTCATAAATTAGGCTTTAAAACCTTCTGTCATGGCTGTCCAAACAGCATTATTTATTTACATACGAAAGAATGCTCAATTCGATAGGATTAGTAAAATTATAGCGTACAAACATCACGTAATATTTATAAAAATGTTTATTATATTATTAATGTTAGAAGTTAAATTATTAATTTTGTTGTTACTATTGTAAATTCGTATGTAGATAGATAATCTAACCCGCATTATAATATAAATATATAGGGGAAACATGACTAAAAATTGTTAAGAGTTTTCTTTGAAAATCTGTTAACAGGTTTTCTTATTTTATATAATTACAAGTAAAGTTTTCTTTAAAATGTGTTAAAAAATAGGTTTCTTTTAAAATATATAAAAAAAGCTTTCTTTAAAAAAATGTTAAAAGATTATTTTATATGTATTTAATAACTGAAACACAGGCTTATTATATACCTGTGTCTATATATGTAAATATATAGGGTATATGAGCACAGACTTTCATATGACCTACCACTCTCCACACTATCTCATAACACTGATACACTTGAACACATATATGCTGAAAAGATAAATAATCACCAATATACGTATTTCATGCTAAACCAGCAATCATCAGTTGGTCCAGATTATCATCTCTACACTAGAGATGATAATCTGGACCAACTGATGATTGCTGGTTTAGCATGAAATATGTATATTGGTGATTATTTATCTTTTCAACATATATGTGTTTAAGTATATCAGTGTTATGAGATAGTGTGGAGAGCGGTGGGTCATGTGAAAGTCTGTGCTCATATACCCTATATATTTATATGTATTTGAAAATGAAAGTTTTGGTTCTTAATTAAAACAGATTTTTTAGTTGTAAACAAGAATGTAATTGACAGCCGCACCTGCATTAGGTCAAAATAAAAGTTATTTTAAAATCTTGCTAACTGAAATTGCTTACCAGAAATCTTACAATTAAGCCATTGGACCGTTACTATGTAATAGACTAAGAAAAGGTTCTAACAGTCCAGAAATTTATCTGTAGATTTCAAATCTAAAAATATTTAATTAAATCTTCGATTTGATGAGTCCCGAGGAGAAGTGAATTCCAAAAGGTGTTATAAGTTTGTAAGATGAAACATACACACACACACACATATATATATATAAGCTATGTTTTAAGCCTAAGAGAACAGACTCCATTTTTCAACAGTGTTTGCCATCAAAGTCCATGAGGTTTGAACTTGAAAATGTTGGGATAAAAAGAACTTAAAAATGTTGGGATAGAAAGGCAATTTGTGCTGTTTAATCCATGGGGAGAATGGGAAGTTTAGTTTTCATCTGATGCTGTAACAACCAGGTCATCGCCTAAGAAGAGCCTAACTAACTAACTAAATAAAGAAGATGTCGTAGCCACCCAGGAAAGCTCACCAAAATTTGCAGCTCATGTACTTATGTTCCAGATAAATAAATAAGTTGATGTTGCAGCCACCCAGGAAAACTCACTATGTCCACTGTCCAAGAACTTATGTTCCAGCTACACAATAACCGGTAAACAACCTAAAAAATCTGCAGAACTCTGTGTAACTCCTATTTAAATTCTCAAATCATAACTCTAGCTAGCTAAAAGTAATTAAACTATTTAACTGTATGTAATTAAAGGTCAAATCTGTTCCTAATGTTAAATAATAATGAATGCAATTTTCTTTAAATTAATCTGCTTTAAAATCTATAAATAACACACCTGCTCAATTTGTAATTTTTCTATCAAGAAATGTCTTTCAAAATTAACCCAATTTAAATTATATCACTACAATATTCCTATAATTCTATTTTTTTATATTTAATTTAAATATTTATTTTATTATATGCCAAATGCTTTGAAAGAGTGAGCACTTAATTTTAATATCTTCATCTAAATTATTTTTTAGCATTATTTTTCTGCACGCTGTTTCGAAATCCTATTTATCAATAATAATGATTCGCTCTACTCTTGTTGTTGTTGTTGTTATTATTATTATTATTATTATTATTATTATTATTATTATTATTATTATTATTATTATTATTATTATGTTTCAAAAAGGGGAACTTTATTCAATCTAGAAAACAGGTTACATTAATAATTTTTATATACATGCATTTACACTGATATTTCCGAGGTTTATATATATTGTTCTTTCCAAGTTCTTACATATATATACCGGGTGAGCGATGGATTGTTTAGCCTAAGTTATCTTTATTGATTCATGGATTTTTGCTGTCCATTTTCTTGTTTTCTTTTTTAAGTCTAT
>JAQFVV010008635.1:0-26030 GCA_028023455.1 Epiperipatus broadwayi | reverse complement strand
GAGAGAGAGAGATTGAAAAAATATCATCAATTGATAAATAAACAGATACATCAAAGTTATAAAAAATATTAACTATTAATAATTGAATGAAAATTTTAATCTAAATTCTACTTGTTTTAGTATTCATTAAAAAAACCATAAGAAGAAAACAATTAAATACACATTTAAAAAAAAAAGATAAAACTATTTACAGAATATTAGTATTAAATTTATTATTTTCTATAAATATTATTATTAGATTTTTTTTAATAGAGGTTATTTATTTTAAATAAAGATTTATCTTACCATAAAATCAGAATTTTGATTTTATACTTTACTAAAATTATATGCTTAAACACCTTTTAAAAATTAATATGCAATACTGTTTTAAATGTTTAGACTTTATCTGATATATTTTTTTTAAGTTTTCCCCAGAAAGAATAATAGTTTAACTGGATTATGCATTCATCATGAATAGGCTGATAGAAATCATATGAAAGGTAATGCTAGTTTTAGATTTTCAATGATTGTTGTGTGTTGGAATGAGATACTTTTAAAATTAGCATCCAGATTTAATTTGTTACTGCACTAATTAGATTTTTTTACCCCATTATAATGTGATTTTTAACTGTGCATGATTTTCTATATTATCTGATAATATTAACACTTTAACTTTGTCATTTTATTAGTTGAATTTTCTGAGTTGCTTTTATGCAAAAGTGATTAAATTGATCAAAAAGTCTCTAATTCTGATGATATTACAATTTTTTTTTAAGCAAAAAAGATTTCTCCCCATAGCTTTCTTTTTAAACACAACTTAAAAAAAAACAACTGGCATCTCTCACAACTTTTTTTTTATGAATTCTATTCTAGATTAATTTAGAATTTATTTAATCAATTTAAACAAAAAAATACATTATTTTTCTTATAACAAAAACAACATATATCTTACTGTTTATAAATAAGTATGAAAGAAAGAAATAGCTTGTGTCTTTTGAAAAAATGTAATTCCAACTTGGGTTCTTTGTTTATATCATTTTTTTCCTTTTTTCTTTTTAATATACCTATGTTAGTTGGATAAAAAGTGTATAAGGTCAGATTAGCTTTATTTCAAAGGTTTCTGAACTGGCACAGTATGTGCATATATATTGAAACAGACACATTGTTTCATATATATTTTTTCAAGATTTCTTTCTCTCCCCAGCTAAAGCAGTTTAAATTAAAAATAAAACTGATATGGTTCAGTAAATAAAAATTTAAATAAAAAAGAAAGTGACAATGAATTAAAGTCACTTTTACCAACTGCATTATAAAAACAAATAATAATAAAAAAAGGTAAAATAAAGAAAAATATAAAAGAAGCACTTAATTAATAAATCTTTATCATTAATTGATTAAACTTCAATTTAAAATAAAGCAGATACGATTTATTTTAGAGCTATATGTTTTCAGATTTAAATGTAAAAACACTTAAAGTTAGCATCACCTTCTTGCCTGCAGCTTTTAATCAGTTTCTTTTTAAAAACATGTAAGTAGATGAAAAAATGTAGGAAGCAGAAGAAATAAAAGGAGCAGCTTAATTAGATAAGCCACTTAGAGTTATAGTTACAGTTTAAGTTAAAATAAGAGTTACAGTGAGACCTGTTAAAATTTATTACTTTTTGGAATTCTAAAACAATCAAGTTTGAAACTGCAGTTATCACTAACAGAAGAAAACTTTTAGTTACTAGATAACTGAATAATGGAAAAACACACTATTAACACTTAAATAGAAGACTTTTGTTATTGATCCAGCGAAGTAAAACTCTGAAACTTTTAATTGGTCAAGTGACAAACTTTTTGATACAAATATTTTCATCTTTTAATGTATATTAATTTTAGTTTCGTTTTCAAAAAGTATATTAATTATTTGTAATGTTAAGAAAGTAAACGAAAGTTATTTCAAAAATATATTTTTATTTGTATTTTATAGAAATATTCAAAAGCGGAAAAATCAAAGAAAACATTACGAGTGAATTAGAAGCATTATAAATGTCATTTAGATCCCTCCCAGATTTCACGTTACAAATTTTTTAAGAATTTTTTAGGAAAAATCTTAATGTCTTTCTCAAAATAATTATACTTTCAGCATATTATTAAAAAAATACATCAAAAGTACATTATAATGCCAGAAAAATATTCTAAATCATTAATCTTTGTTTGAAAATTAGATAAACAGCTTGGAGCAATCTAACCTCTTGACAAGATGTCAAAAATTGCTGCTACGGCTGGTTTCTTTTTCAATTTACAATCGTGTAAAGTATACAATTTTTTAATAAAACCTTACTACTTTTGTAAAATAACTATATTTTTATTAGAAATATTAGATTTTATGAAAATTATTTATAATATGTACGAAACATAATAAAAAAAACACTCCAAAACATATATTTTTATTTTAGCGGTGAAAAAATATTTAACGGAATCATCAGCCAATAAGAATTGGGAATAGATTGGAAATAGATTATCCAACCAATCAAAACTGGCCTTCTTCTTTTGTTCAACTTAAAATCCTCCTAGTATTGATTTTTTACTTGTAAAATGATTCAAAAGAGGGCAGCATCTTATAGGCCTTGCTCTAAGCTTTAATATGGGTATTTTTTCTTCAATGTAACTAAAAAATTGGCTGAGTTAGAGCAATCTAAAGGTGACAACCGCGATATCACATTTCAGGCTATTAAAAAGTTAATTTGGAAAACTCTAGGACAAGTGAGTAGAAAATTCTTCCTCTTTCTCCAATCCATGTGAAGCCCAAAAAGTAGAGAACATGCCCATGTAAATAACAGCAGCAATTTGTTGTGCCATTCAGTGCTAGTAAACCCCTTGATGCGAAGATTTAAATGTCAAGATAAGGAAAATTTACATACATTTATAATATTTAAATCTATTTTGAAAACGTATTTTTTGAAATGATTAACATATAAAATAAAATACAATTATTCAAATGATTGATTTATCAAATAAAACCTAAAAAAAATAATGTTTTAAAGAATAATGTTTATAAAGAATAATAATTATACTGATTTTAAGAACTTAAGAATATTGATTTAAAAATAAATGAAAAATATAATAATATGTGAGTTAAATCAAAAATGTATTTATATATATGTGAATACAGTATTTGTAATGCTTGGATAGAAAAATTAAATTGAATATGTTTCTACTTCAAATATGAACAGGAATTAGATATGCCATTATAATACACAAATTAAAAATGCTTCTATGTAAAAATTAAATTGAATGAATGTGTTTCTACTTCAAATATACATCTGTATCAAAGATGAATTAAACAAATGAATAACTCAAATTTACAAATCTGAAAAAAAAAATTAATCTTTTAATATAAATGAATGACATGAACCTACATCCATACACTTGGATTAAAGATGAATTAAGTAAATAACTGATTTAAATCTACAAATCTGAATTAGAGAATTAATATTTTAATATAAGGAATTACTTGAATTTGAACCCAGATACCTGTATCAAAGATGAGTTAAACAAATGAATAATTCAAAACTATACACATGAATTTGAGAATTAATCTTTTAATATATATGAATGACTTGAACCTACATCCATATGCCTGGATTAAAGATGAATTAAGTAAATGAATGATTTAAATCTACAAATCTGAATTAGAGAATTAATCTTGTAATATAAAGAAATGACATAAGCCTATGGATCATACACTTGTATTAAAGATGAATTAAGTAAATGAATGATTTAAATTTACAAATCTAAATTAGAGAATTAATATTCCAATAGAAGGAATGACTAGAATTTAAACCCAGACACCTGTATCAAAGATGTATTAAACAAATGAATAATTCAAATCTACAAATCTGAATTAGAGAATTAATATTTTAATATAAGTGAATGATTTGAATGTATATTCACATACCTGGATCCCAGATGAATGACCGAGATTTACATCCAGATGCCGCAATCGAAGATAAATAATTTGTTCAGAACTTATAGTTGGACTTATTGTACCAATAATCAATGATTATGAAAAGAATGAGTAAATGTAATTCAAACTGACCTAGGACCATATGCTCATATATGAACTGACCATCCAAAGATGAACTGTCAATAACTTTTGTTGGCAAATAAATAAATCATTGTTATCTAAAACTAATCTATCTAGTCAGTCTCATTTCACATCACTCATCGTTTATTGCATTCATTCACAAGAATCTCATGCCTCCTGAGCTATGTTCGGCATAACCAGATCTGAGTAAGTAAATAGGGTTGTTGTAAGGTGGAACTCTAGTGGTGCCATTTGGGAAACCAAACAAACAATTTTTCTAGATGTTTCCAATCACTTGAATGCTGCATCCTCTGATGAGCAAGAAATATTGTTCTAGGGTGGTAAGATAGACATTGGGTAATGCCAATCTTTGTTTCCATCCTGCAATATGTTCATCAGGAAATATTTACAACCAATAATAGAGGTAGGTAGTTGTTGTAACCAGACAATGCCAACCCCACTCTTCATTGGTTTTCTTTCCTGATGAACATATTTCAGAAAGGAACTATCGATTGACATTCCCCAATGCACATGTCACCCCACCTACAATAATATTTCCTGCTCATCAAAGAATGTAGCACCATAGAGATTGGAAGCATCTAGAAATTTATTTAGAGTGAGTAATGAATTATCATTCTACATGGAGTCAAAGATTAGGGAATAATCATAATATTATGAGAATCAAATGGAGGGTGATCTGATCTATCCAAATATCAAATTGATTTAGTATAAAAAATTGTAAATCACCCATAATGAAATATAATTTTTAATGATTTATTTTTTTAATTAGAATTTCTGTATGTTATTATTTATCCAACTTTCCATTGTCTGTGGCACTTTTCATTACCCATGCCATATCATTTATCTATCTTTCCATTGTCCATGACACATCATTTATTCAACCTTCCATTACCTATGCCATATCATTTATCTATCTTTTCATTAGTCATATCATTTTTCAATTTTCCATTATACATGCCATACTACACAACTAACTCAGAGGTAAATATTTTTAGTTTAGATCAAATTTATGATAATTATAACCCTATTAGGATGGTGCATATAACTATGGAGTTTGAATATTGAGAAGTGACAGGAATATGAAAAGAACCCATGATATCAATGACCTAAAGTGCAACCATGTGGTAATAATATCTATTAGAGTTGTACTCAGCATATTATAAATGTGATGCATTTATAATTGGCAGACTTTAGAGACTCAAAATCATTCCAAGCCTTGAATGCAGAAATAAAATGAGTGGCTTAAATAACTATTTTATTCAGATCCTATTAATGACCAGTTATTGGTGCTAGATACTGTTCAATTATGTCATTAGGAGAATCTGATTTCATACATAATAGATCATTCTGTTACCATTAGCATAGCCATATCCCAATCTGTTACAAATGTGATCCAAATCTGTGAAGCTGTTAAACAAGATCCTATGAGAATAGTTCATTCCATTACACAGTGAATTCATTTCCATTACAAATCATGACCAATGTGTTCAGGCAAGATATATATATATATATATATATATATATATATATATATATATATATATATATATATATATATATATATATATATATATATATATATATATATATATATAAAATGTCCATTAATTAAAACAAAATTGTAATTATAATAAAAATAATAAGTTTGCTACCTTTAAATTTATTATTTTTATTATAATTACAATATATATATATATATATATATTAAGTCTAAATTCAAATCTTTTATAATTGCATTAAGTTTAATATAGACAATGTACATATACTTAAATATTACATATTCAGCCTGTATTCTGCCCATTCCTCTTCTATATAATTAAATAAACATATTAAGGTCCTATGTGTAGAGGGTCAGATTGATTAGGATAAGTACGGGTATGATAATAATATTGACACCTCAAGGGTTTTGATAATTTCATCCTTGGATTTTTAATATGAATGATTGAAGAGTTGGAGAATGGAAAAAAATTGAAGCCTGTCCATTAAAGTTTGAAAAATTGATATCTTACTATAAACTGAGCAATCCATTGTATATATGTCTTGGAGATGGTGATCTGGAACAACTGATGGGTGCTGTGTCAGCACAAAATACTAGAAAACATTTACCTTTTTTACATGGATAAAGTCATATGTATCAGTTGTATAAGATGAATTAAATAGGCATGGGGAGTTTGAAAGTCTGAATTGAAGTCCCTTAGCTTGTCCTTCCATTTTTTAACATAACAATATTATAATGAAAAAATAATATCACTTTCTCATTGATCCTCTTTATACATAAAGAATATTATTACAAAAAAATCAAGTCATATATCACATGACCTAATTTGACAAGCTTGTATTACAAATGTTATATATAGAGCTTGCAAATAAGCTCTTGACAAGCTTTGCAGAATATCCCCAACACCAGACCAGTTTCTGCTACTGGCTTCATCAGTGAGGTGCTATAATATTCAAGCATTGTTAAGAGTTTATTTGCAATATATATATATATATATATATATATATATATATATATATATATAACATAAAGAAGATTATCTACAATACTTGAGGCAGAGAGTGTAGAACTTTATCAATCTAATTAAATTTATTGTACTATAGTGATCAAACATTGATTTATATTAGTAAATAAAGATTTTTTTTTTTACTTTGTAATAAACATTAAACAATAAATATGTAGTAAAGGAATTGACTATGTGACTATATTTAATATTAAAGCAATTGTTTGTAAATTGTGCTGTAGTAAGTAAAAAAAACTAATGAAATAGTGATTTCATTTTTTCATTACAGTATTATTTGCTAAGGTAGAAAAATAGACTATTTACTAAAGCAGCATTTACAAACAAATATATTTATATATTCATGAGGTAAATTTGTTTATTCACATCCGCAGTAAATGAGTAATCTTGTGATGATATCAAATTGAAAGAAAATAAACTCTGTGATATCTATTGAAAAACGTCTGAAAAGGTGATTTAGATTGTTCAAACCATGCTTTGATTATTATTATTTTGTGTTATTTATATTTTTCAGTGATTTCTTTTTTAAAAGATACCTTGATTGTTATCATTTTGCTTTATTTATAGTTGTCAGTTACAAAAACATTGTCTTTTTCAAAACGTGCTTGGAAAACATCCATTTTTTTTTTTTGGAAAACATACTTTGATTATTATTTTTTGTGTGTGATCACTTCATTTGATTTAAATTTAATGAGTGTAAATAGTTTTCGTATTTTGATTTTGCTTCATAATTTTATAAGTAATGTGTGTGTGTGTGATTTTTTTTTTGGAAGTAGTCCAACATGATGACAATTTGGAAGCTTCCCACTACCGAATTGAATGCCTTCATTGTTTTATTGTTCTTTTTCGTGCATTTACCAAAAAGTATAGGTAGATTAATATTTTTCTACGTTTTTTTATACCTGCAGTAATTAATAAAAGTCTTACAAATTATATTTCTTTACTCTTCTTAATTATTTCATTTGCTTTATTTACTTTTTTTTTTTTTTGTTTTGTTGTTTGTAATAGATTGATTAATATTTATCTAAACATTTTTTCTGCCTACATGAAAAGTGATAATGAAATTCTTAGAATTTTTTTCTTGCTATCAAGAATTCTATGTTGCATTTATATAAAAATGTATAAGTTGATGAACATTTTTTTCCATTTTTTTTCTCTCTGCATGAAAAGCGCTAATAAAACTCTTATAATTTATATTTCTTTATTGTTCCGAATTATTACTTTTGTTTTGTTTACTTTTTTTTTCTTAAGAAAAATTTTTCTATTTTTTAGTATTTTTCTGGAAAAGATCTTGACACATTTTGCAATCACGTCTTCATTTTGGTGGGAAAATTTCCATTTTGGTTGTCCGTTTTCTGTGCTAACATGAAATTTAAATTGTTTTTTTTTAATGTGATTAATTATAGTTTAAGTAGTGTATATGTATATTTTATCTGTTTTTGTAAGTAAATATTATTTAAACACATTTCTAATTTAGTGATTATTTTATTGTAAAGTAACATTGGGAAGTTGATTCAATCTATTTTCACCAGGGTTCAAGAAAATAGAATTTTTCAAATCCAAAATTTATGCTTTGCAATGTTGTTTTTAATTACGCCTGTATTTGTGTCAATTTGGTTGTTTGAACATGATCAATTCCTCTTATTTATTACACATGTATATTTTATGTGTTTTTGTATGTCAATATTATTTAAACACAATTCTAATTTAGAGATTGTATGTAAAGTAAGATTGTGGAGTTGATTCAATCTATTTTTCACCGGGTGTAGTCTTCATGATATAAAATGTATGGTTTAAGATGTTGTTTGAATATTACTGCTGCAAATCATATATATGTTTACAATTTGTTAGTGTGTGTTAATTTTAGTCCTGCAATATGCTACTAGTCTTGCTGTAACTTTTCATATTCGTATCAACCTGCCAATAACTTTGTAAATCTTTGTGAAAATATCATGTACAAGATCATCCAACTACAAGTTACTTTTTCCCCAAAAAATATCTGGCCAAAAATATCATATACAACATCTGTGTACACATTATTTTGGTTAGATCACAATATTTACAAAGTTATCAATGGGTTGATACAAATGTGAACAGGCCAGAAGGTATAATAGTTTGTTGCAGGACTAATACTCAAGTACCATTTATTGTTTGTTACAAAGTTAAAATAAAAAAAAATAAGAAATTACTTCACTTCTACCAAAAAAAAAAAAATTAGATTAATTAAATTTCATGTTCTCTGTTCTAAATATTATAGACAAAGTGCTGATTATTTACTATAGCAACATTTACAAACAAGTGAAATTAATGTTATATATATATATATATTTGCATTGTGAATTGTGTTATTATATATATATGCTTGTATATATATTAAAGGAAGCATTGATTTTTAAGTTATAAATATATATATAAACTTTTCTTATTAAATGTATATGTCTAAAAAGACAATGAAACAATTTGTATTTATGATATAAATTAACAACTAGAATTACAAAAATGGAAAATATGTAAAAAGAAATAATAAATAACAATAAAAACCTTTTATTAGTCAACAAATTCAAGAAATAAAAAGTTAAAGTAGTTTGGTATGTAATAGTAAATGCAATAAATATAAAGGTCAATAACGTTAGCCTCAATAAATATTGGTCGTTTAATTCGATTGTATAAATTGCACACATATATATTTACACTTTTAAATGTGCAAATCTATTAAAATCTATAACTATATTAACTCATTTTATACACAATTGAGAATGCCAACACTTTCTCATATGTTAGTCATGTTTTGATAAAAATAAAAAAAAACCTGGACTAGCAGTTAATAAATATTGTTTTATACTTAATATTGTTGCCATAATAGTTACCTACATATTCACTTTGAAATTGCTTATTTATTACTATTAATTATTTAATTCATTTATGTAATAAATATAAGTAGCAATAAATTTTGTTTTATATCTATTTTTTTAATCTGGACAAAACAGCTATTGAAACGTTTGAATAATTAAAACTTTGTATGTCAATGAAGCCATGATTGTAATAACTTTGTCATGGTTTTTGCAAAATTTCATGTTGGCAGGGAGAGCACTGAAGATAATTTACAAAAGTACTAAATGCACTGCTACTTTTGATATCATAATTCTTTAATCTAGACATGTTTGTGTATGTATGTGGTAAATAGTTAAATGACGTCGCTACTTAACACATGCATTAATTTAAAGGTGATGATGTAGATATCGTGGGAAATAACTAATCACATTTTGATTGGTTCTAATTTTTGGTACACACACAGTGTCCCAGTGAAAATGTGATTGGTTAGCTTTAAAAGATGTCTTCAGCATTATTTTAAAATCAATGCATATGTTATGTAGCAAAATCATTTAGTTATTCATATATATATATATATATATATATATATATATATATATATATATATATATATATAAATAAACCATCATATTCAACCATTATCGATTCACTGCAAGATAAAGGTGTCTCTGAGTTTAATCCATCTTCTCTGATCTCTAGCTTCTTTTCTCCATATCACTCCAGCATACATTCTTATTTCCTCCAATTATTTCACATGCAATTTCTTCTCTTGGAATCCAATTTAAAATTTTATCTATCCATCTATTATCATCTCTTCTATAAATATGCCCAGACCAACTCCACTTCCATCTTTTAATTCTTTCAGTGATGTAAGTTACACCTGTTTGTTCTCATATCCATATATTGTGATTTCAATCTCCTCTTGTTATTCCTAACATGCATCTCTCTATTCTTCTTTGAGTGCTTTGAAGTCTCTGTATTGCTCTTCTATTAAATGACCAAGTCTCAGAACCAAATGTAAGAACTGGTAAAACATATTTATTAAAAATCTTCATTTTTAAATACATAGGCATATATATCTATATATGAGCATTATAACAAAGCAGTTTAAAAATGTATTTATTATCCCCATAACAGGGATTTGAACGTGCGTAAATATATGAATTTTTCTTAACTAAATATTTTCAATCAATTAATTTTTTTTCAAGTTACATTGTCAATAAAGGGCACTATAGAAAACTGCATAAACATTCGTCATTAATTAGCAAGTAAATATTTTTTCTCTTCTTAAAATACATTAAAAGATCATCATTTTTTACAAAATATTTAAGATTGTTTTAGTATTTATCCATTTTAATAAGTTTTAAATAAATATGCAAAATATATTGCATGAAATAAATATGACATAAATGGCTATATACAATTCAAGACCCATATGTATTTTTTATCTTATTTTTTTCATATTTCTTTATGAAACCTGTACCGTTTATTAATGTGCTATGGACATAAAGTTTTCTAGATTTAAACTCAGTCTTATACATTTCTGATGCTCTAATCCAGCTAATGGTTACATACATTATTTTTATTTTATGGTTAATATGACTATATTTGATTATAAACTTCTGCTAAAAATCGGTCATTCTGATATTGGTTCATAATGTGACTAGATCACTTTAAGTCATAATTACCTCTACTTTTTTGCATGCTTTCAGTAATGCATCCTTCCCTATTCTGTGATTTTCATCATCTATGACAATGTTGATCATCCTCTTTTTTAATCCATTCTTTTCTAGTATGTCAACTTTTCTCACAATATATCCAAAATAGTGTAGCTCTTTATTTCTAATGCATCTGTCTTCGCCAAAATCCTTTAATTAGTTTTCTTAGCCATTCATATTGCTTAAAAAATCATTTGATAATATTTTATTTTAAACCCATAGTTTTTTATAATGTTGTTTCTTCAATGTTCATATTTCACAATCATACATTGCAATCCACTATATAAAAGTTGACAATAGTTTTTATTTGTCAACATACTTATATTTTTATTTTATCTCTATTATTTTATAAGAATATTTGTTTTATAAATATCCTTAGTGCCAATAATAACTTTGGATTTATTTTTAACTACATCTTTATTTAAACAGAAGATCAAATGGCACACTCTGAAATCTGCTCCAGAAAAATATATTCACTTGTAATATAAAAGCAGATAAACAAATAAATCTAAGAAACTTTATACGAGATGATCCGGATCAAACACAGACGCTTGCTTGAGTAAAGTAGCGAAATGGAGCTATTTTATTTGAAAGTTTTTAATAAATATCTAGACATTTTCATGTCGCAATGCAAATAATTAAAAATAATAATAACTAATATCTGTATTGACCAACAATGACATAGAATGTTGTTGGAATAATTGAAGCCGTTTTGTTAATCGCAAAGAAGCCCCGCATGCTATACGGAAAATTTTATGAAAACTCAGAACGATGTTCGTGCATAGATTTTCTATACTTGACTACTGCATTTAATAACAATAAAGCCAATTCAATGACTTTTATCAAGAGAAGAATCGCAGAAATTGATTCCCAAGTCATGAAATTCATGTTAAAACAACTTTTAGGTTAATACAATTATAAAAATAAAACATGAAAAAAAGGAAAAATATTTTTATATATGCTACTCAATTACGGTTGAAAAATAACTAAGTAAATTAAGTATTAATAAATATTTTACTAAAGTATAAATAAATTAAAAATTAAGTGAATATATAACAGCAATTTGTTCAGATTTATTTAAAATCATTGTTAAACGAGTTTGTAAAAGATTAACTGTATCTTTGGTAAAAACTTTTTAAAGAAAAAGTAAGCTTAATTTCTTAAGTGGCTTTAAGATAAAGTTCATTGCTTCTTTAATCAGGTGAAGAAACCATTCGAAAAGCTTTTAACTATTAGATTATGGTTACCGTAACTAATTATTGAACACATAATTTATTTTCCAGCTTCGTTAAAAATATTATCAATAATTTATTTTTTTAAATAACACAACTGCCAACATCTAAAACATTTATTAATCATTATATATATATATGTGAGAGTGAACATGTGTTATTCAATGTTTATTAATTTTATATTCAAAATTAATTAGAGGTTAATGTCATTATCGATATGACATGTAGTTGTATATTTATAAAAGTCGAACTTCATTTACATTTTCCATTCTCTTCTTTATGTGTTAGAGATAAAGCTAGTGATACAACTAGTATTTGAGTCAAGCTAGGAGCCTTTAAACTTGTGATTACAGAATTTAAAGTGACACTATAACCAACTAGATTTTTCTCTAAAAGTCAATAGTCAGTAGAAACTTTATTTGCATATCTATAAGGATCCTGTAGTCATTATTTCTTTTTTAAGAGAATGTTTCTGTTTTACAAGCATGATGAATTACCTCATTACATTACATTATTGAATTATTTGTCACGATCATAAAAGCAGTTTCTTTAATTTTTCTTATTTATTCTTTCAGCCCAGTCTTATATTTTCCTAAGCAAAAATGTGTTAGCAATACATGTATAATATGTTGATTTAGATATTTTTTTCTATTAATCATTACTTTGTGTTCTTTTAAAAAAATTTTGATATGGTTTTTTTCATAGATATATCTTTTGTTTTTTTGATATTTCATATTTTAGAAGTTAGGATTATTCATAATATACTATGATTTTCAAAAACTATGTTGCTACTATATTGAGTGCGTAATTTCTATCCTTGATTTATATATCTCACATTGTTTTAATGTGAGTTATCTATTTAACGTTTTTATTATGATAGTTGATAGACATTCTTCGAAATTTTGTTTTATATTAAGCTTTTCCTTTTTTAAGTTACTTCAAGTCGCTATTTTTTAAACATATCTTTTCCTTTCGTTTCATAGTAGTAGTATTTTTATTTATTTTTATCATGATTACAGTTTGTGCTGAGTATTTTTTTGAGCATGGGGAAAGGGAGAGAAGAGGAATTCCATGATTAATGGCTTTGTTTTTGCCATGTGTGAGTCTTAACATAGCAACTTTTTAAAATGCCAGTATTTATTCTTGTTTAATTCTACTACAAATTTAGCTAGAGAAGGTATATTATTGATATGTGACCAAAATATTTGTAATAGGGTTTCAATATATGATCATCAAAATATATCATCAACATAGCAAAGTCAAATTTTAGTGGATATAAAGTACTATTTATGTTTTGGGTTTCAAGCATGTTCCATATAAATAGAGTCAATCAGGGATAATAAACCTTTAATTATTTTTTGATTGTGATGTTAGGAATTTGGTATCCTTTTGAAAATATTGACATTCTGCATCATCATCATCACTGTCAACCATTATCAATCCTCTGCAAGATGAGTCTCTTCAAGTTCAATGCATCTTTTATGATCTCTAGCCTTTCTTCTCCATATCACCTCTGCATACTTTCTTATTTCATGCAACCATCTGACATGTGCTTTCTCTTTGGGTCTTTGGCAATCTCTTGGATTCCAGTTTAAGATTTCAATTTTCCATCTATTACCATCTCTTCTAGAAATATGTCCAGCCTGACTGCACTTCAGACTTTTAATTCTTTTAATATCAGTAACACCTGTTTGTTTTCTTACCCCTATGTTATATATTTATGATCTCTTTTTGTTACTCCTAACAAGTATCTCTTCATACTTTTTGCATGGTTTGAAGTCTCCATGTTAATCTTCACTTAAGTGTCCAAGTCTCAGACCCATAAGTAAGATCTGGTGAAACACATTTATTTAAAATCTTCCTTTTCAAACATATAGGGATATTTTCTTTTAATATTAAGTTATATATACCAAAAGCACTTCAACCAACATAACGACATGCTATTAATAGTAAGAATGTTTTTTCATTTGCATGTTATTACTTTTACATAATATTTTTCTTACAATGCTTTACTCTGGATGCTTTTGTATGTACACTTTCCACATCAAATTTAATCAAGGTGTCAGTTTATTTTAGTTTCATTTTTTAGCTAATTTTACAAAATATGCAGATGTCATTATGAATTATATTGTACCATATGCTAAGGACCAAGAAACATAATAAGAAATCTTAACAAATTTTTGATACAGTGAATTTTTAAAAGTAACAGATAGACCATGGACAAGCTGAATTTTTCTGAAATATATTGTTTATTTACTTTTTTGGTCAGTGATAGACCTATGATGCTTACTAATTAAGGCTTATAGCTTTCTTTATATATTATAGGTATAGCATTTTTTCCACTTTTACTGTATTGTCCTATTTGAGTTCTTTTGTTTTGTTGTTATGCTTAATAGTATTTATTTTAGTTGTAGCATCACTTTGAGAAATTTTGTAGTTTTCCTCATAACATAGATCATGTTTAGTTTGGGACTGCTAATACTTCTCTGGAGGATTGCTGCTTTTTAGAGATAATCTTAAGAGACATTATTAACTGCCTTAAAAAAGCCAAGTGGCTTTATTGTTCAGGAGTTTATAAGTATGAATGCCAGACCTACAAGTGTCAGAATCTGGGACATTTTGATCCCAAGTCAGACATTCTACCAACTATACCAAACCATGTAGGCTTAACTACCATTATATTTAATAATACAATATTAGCGCATATGATAGCAAAGTTTGGTCCTTTTCTTTAGAAGTTTCAGAAACTATTAGATGTTTATAATTAAAATTTTTAAATAATATAAGTGTTAGGTTAGTTTGTAATTATAAAGTTTAATATGACAATATAATTTTAAAGGTTTTTTTTTCCCCATGATGTTTTTATTTTCTATATAATATAGATTTTTTTTTGTCAATTAATAGGTCTTCATCAATAAATTCATTTTTAAAAACCATTCTATATCATTAAAGAAAATAATATTTGATAGCTGGAAAAACTTTTGCACAATTTTTCTCATGTTCTCTCTGAATAATTTTCTGGGCTCTTTGATGATGAATAGGAGATTTTAGCTGCAAAACTTTAAGGATACGCTATTCAGATTATGTTTTTATTGGAATTGATTTTCTACTTTTATCAACTTTAGACCTAATTTTTTTATAATCCTTAAATTTTGATATAAAATCTTGTCCATAGCAAATATTTTAATGTTTTGTCAGAAATTTAATGATTCTGACATTTTAAGCTAAGTTTAAATCTAAGGTTTTATAGTATTGCCAATGATAAGCATTTACCATGTTAAATATTGAAACAGTCCCAATTCATGGTTTTTTCATGTACCATTCTTTTAATATTTTACTATTGTCTTTTTTTTAAGTTTTTTCAATGATGATCTTCTCCTTAAACAGTAGTGATGTTAGAGAGAGTAAATACAGCTATGACATTCTATGAGGTATACTATCTGTAGATGTTGAGTTATTTATATGATACTATTCATTTCTTTCTTCACAGCATTAAAGACGTAATGCACTAAGCTGTTTTTTTAATCTTGAGCACTAATTTTTGCACTTGATTGCAAATCATTTTCCAGTTTGTCATGACTGGCATGGATTTTAGTTTATCTAGCCACACATGGTAGTTGAATTTCTTCTAAATAAAATCATTGCTGGTTTAGCATGAAATACGTATATTGGTGATTATTTATCTTTTCAACATATATGTGTTCAAGTGTATCACTGTTATGAGATAGTGTGGAGAGTTGTGGGTCATGTGAAAGTCTGTGCTCATATACCCTATATATTACATATATAAACACAGGTATATAATAAGCCTGTGTGTTTCAGTTATTTCATAATAGAGATGTCTGCCCATCCCTTGTATATGTATTAAATGGATTATGTTCTGTACATGAGGGGTTAGATTGACTTTAGGTCAACATGTGTGTGACAAGAATCTCGGCCTCAGGGTGGCCTTCGAGTGTTCCATCATCAGATTTTCAATTAGATGGACGGTTGAAGGTTGGAATGTGGAATAGATTGAAGCCTGTCCATTAAAGTATAAGATTTGACTATCTTAATATATATCTGAGCACTTATGGCATATATGTGTAGAGATGGCAATCTGGACCAGCTGATGATTTCTGGTTTAGCATGAAATACATATATTGGTGATTATTTATCTTTTTGACATATATGTGTTCAAGTGTATCAGTGTTACAAGATAGGGTGGAGAGTGGTGGATCATGTGAAAGTCTGTGCTCATATACCCTATATATTACATATTCACTGTTGTAACTGGAGTACTGAAAAATACTTTAATAACAGTCAATAAAACATGATCTTAAAATGGAATAAGTGTTTGAATCAGATGTTGTCTCTCTCTTTAATATGAATCATATAATAGTAAACTGCACTCTAATGCAAAGCAATATCAAATCAACTACTGGCTCCAAAAATTAAAATGATAGTTGCCTAGTTTTTTTAACCTACTTATGCATAATTGTTGTTGTTCGAACAACATGGTTTTTAAACAACATATTCATTACCAGTAAAAGAATATATGCATTTTATCATTACAAACAATATATTTTCTGAAAAACATCTTCTTAACTCTTTTCAAAACATGTTGTGAATACAAAAATTTTCTCTCTTCTCTCTCTATTTATATTTCTTAACGTGAAAAAATTTCATTGCTGACTTTTAAATTTTTAACTATTCTAAAATATTATAAATCCAAAAATTTTAATATTATATTTAGTTTGCCATCCAGTTTTACTATAGAAATAGGTGAAATTTTATTTAAAACTCAGTGCAAGAAAAACAAACTAGAACAGTTTCAAATTTAGATATATTTTTTTTCATGTATCAAAAGCATTTTTTCTTCTTCCTTTTCAGTATTATTATCATTCTCTTGTTTCTGATATATTAGGGAAATAATACTTAATAATCTCAACTATTGTACACAAATTATTTTTTTAACCTTTAGGCAGTTTACATTTTTATTTCTCAAGTAATCTGCATCTATGAGAAGATACTCAAATGGCAGTTTTTATATTTATAAGTCAGTTTACATGAATATTTATTAAACAGTTTTTTTTGTCTTAGGGTGTGGAAATCCTTTATTAATTTTTTTTTAAAATGTAGTATAAATTGTGCTGATATTATTTTTCTTTAACACGTTACCATATTTACCATAGACTTAATTTTTGAAATATCAAAATGTTTTGCTTATTATATAAAAAAAGCTCTATTAATATTCCTGTGATCAAAACCATTATGAAGAAGCATTTTTTTAGTAGCAAAGATATCTTTGTGAAAATGGCTGTCATAAGAAAGTATCTTAGTCTTATCTAACAATGCTTTGCCACTGAAAATAATTGTGCCGGATAATGATGAGAAGAAAAATGTAGATATCTTCCAGTATGTGTTTGTTTTTTATATATACCATGGGATAAAGAACCATTCTTTTTTTTTTCAATTAAGACATCTAAGAAGTAAAAAATAATAAACAAATTTCATTCTTAGATGCTTTAATTGAAAGAAAGAAGGATGCTTCTTTACCCCATTGTAAGAAATCAAACATACACTGGAAGAATCTACATTTTTCTTCTCATCACTATTCAGAACAATTATTTTCAGTGGTAAATGCATTGTTAGATAGAACTAACAGACTTTCTGATGACAACCATTCCCACAAAGTTATCTATGCTGCTACAAAAATGCTTCTCCATACTGGTTTGATCATGGTATTATTAATAGTGCTCTTTTATATAATAATAAAAAAATTTGATACTTTAAAAATTAAGACTATTCTGTCTTATATAAAGGGAGTAAATGACAAAATCGGTAATGTTTTAAAGAAAAATAATATCCACATAATTTATACTGCATTTAAAAAAATAAATGAAGTATTTCCACACTCTAAAAAAATTCCTTTGAGGTATCATGGTATATTTGAAGAGTCTTAGTTTGAGAGCTTGAAGATATTTCTCTCAAACTAAGATGTTTCCAATTGGCCTATATAATTAGAATGTAGGTTTAAGGATAAGACAGTCACTCTTACCTTTTCAAAAGTCTCTATCTTGTGCTTGAGTTTGAGAGTATCCTCAGTATTCATTATTGAGGTATTATAAGATCAGTACAATGCATATATTAAATTTGAAAATTGTTTCTCTTTAATTATAATATATATGTGTGTGTGCAATACTCATACATTCTATTTAAATATATATTTTAGTTGCATAAACAAGTAAGCATTATAATCATTGACAATATTTTTTTAGATTGCAAAATCCTGATATGATTTTTCAATATATATATTTATATATTGTTACAGACCATACTTTGCTGTGGAATTCTGCTCTTAGTCTTACACTGAGCATGAAGTGATAAAGATGTAACATGGTAAAGAATGGATAACAATTTAGCAATTTGTTTTTACCTGTAACATATCAGTTTCTCTAGCTAAACTGTTAGAGAGGAAGACTGACATGTCTCTGTCAATTAAAGCCCCCTTTGGTTATCAAATTTCTCAAATGCCCCTATGTTAAAGACTTATGGTGTGTACATATCTTTGAAAAACCCTGTTTACTGATAGCTTTTATGTACCACTCCCAGAAAAAAAATGAAATCCCCCCCCCCTTATAGAAGGATATGCAGTTACCATTGACTAAATTATTGACTTCATGACTATATATATAATTGGGCAAAAGAGTGAATATTTATCCCTGCCCCAGTAGAGCAATATCCCATTTGGCTAGCTCAGTATACTCTACATCTCAGACTTTTTAATGGGTAACTTAAATAGGAATTATGGGTACATGGCTGTTAAGGCAAGAGTAAAGTTTATATCAAATAAAATAATATGAAAACAACAACAACAAAAAACAAGATAAAAAACATTGATATCGTGATTAAATATTTATTCAATTTCCATATACCCACCACCGGTTTATACTTACACTGGTATAATAAAAATAAAAAATTTATTATCACAAACTCACATGTACATTAGATGAATTGAAAATAAATGAGAATAAATACACTTTTATATGAATAATAATAATAATAATAATAAATCCTTAAAATTATTTACAATAGTTAATAATGATGGAAGTGGTCTGAGCTTTCTACCCCACATAAATACGATGTACTTTGAATGATTTGAAATATGTTTATTAGGTAAAAGGTTTTTGGTTATACAGAAATAGGCTTTAAATTGGGATGTTAAACCCCACTTTATCTGAGTCAATACAACAAAAATATGAGCATGTATATTTGCAATATATGAATATTTTATTACATAACTAATAGTAACTCTCGTAATTCAAACATCTACCAATAAGGTTGCATTGGAATAAATACCCCAGAGCACTCACACATGAGGTGTGGTATTTAGATTTGCATTTCATAACTAACCAGATTTTATATATGTATATATGCGCAGCACAAATGTATGCCACAAATTGTTCTAAATATGTTATTAATTGAATTGCATATGGGAACAATAAAATAAACCCATTATGACACTCACCATAAGGTGCCACATCAACAATAATAACTCAAGGGCTATGGTAAATATGTTGAGACACTGAGCACGAAGTGTCATATCTACCAAAAAAAAAAAAAAAAAATAAATTTATAAAAAAAAAAATTTAAATAAATAAAAATCTCAAAAAAAAAAATTTTTTTATTATATTTTTAACCCCCATTTTTAAAAATTTTTTTTTTGTTAAATTAATATAAAAAAATTTTTTTTTTATTTTTTTTATTTTTTTATATTTTTTAAAAATTTTTTAAATATTTATTTTTTATATATATATACCAAGTGAATGTGCACATATACACACATATATTTTTTGTATATGAAATCTTAGGAAATCTCAACAAAAAAAATAATTACAACCTTTGCTTGAAATACCACCCTGGATAGAATATTATAAAACCATCAATGTAATGCATTGAGTATTTATACTACTGGAATGGGGTTGACTAATAAATAAGATTTTGAATATAGGCTCTATTATTATGTCTGTAATAACTGTAAAATCTAGTTTATGTTAGACACATTCTTTTTTAAATAATTAATAAATAAATATATATTCCTAAACATTGGAAATAGCAAAGTTAATTAATGAAATATTTATAAAAATTGTAAAATAAACTTATTCAGGCATCTTTGACTTCTTCTGACTGGACTTTGAGTGGACTTAAAGTCATCTGGCTATGCAGTGAGGTTTTTGTGTCATCGAGGCATAGATAGGGCAGCCTTTGTCAACTTCATGGCTGGTCAGAACTGGCATGGTCACATCTTGGTGATTTGGGCAAAGAAAGGACAGGTGCACTGGCTGGTTGTCTACCCCATGGTCATTATGTTGGCATATCTGGTGGATTGCTTCATATTTTTTCTTGTTGGGTGGAGAATCATGGAAATTTCAGGTTGTTATTTCTCTTGCATTAATTATCCATATCTACAAGATGTCACTAGTTCTTAAAAGAACTGCATAATAGGTTCCTTCTAGGAATATCAGCAATAGTTCTAGTCTAATGGATCATGTAAGAAAATGAATCTCTCTAAGTGAGTGAATGACTAGAGAAATCCAGAGCCAAAAGTAGTGAATGAATAATCAAGAAGAACTGAATGATGCACACTGCCTAAAAACTATTAAACTCACTCATTTCAGTACCAATTCAGGTACCCCCCCCCCTGAGAAGTATGAGTCAGCCAACCTTTTATTTGAGTTAATCACTTAGATCATAAACATTCCCTTTTATTTTCCCTTTTTCTTTTGTTTAAACTCTGTATAACAGGATTTTAATACTTAGTTTCCATCTTGGATTCTCAGACTACTTGTTTTAACCAATATTAATTCAAAAGAATTTTTATTTCATCTAAGAAAAGAAAAAAATGGCATTTTAATTACAACATTCATTAATAACAATTCTGCTTTTTTGATTACAAATTTTTACAGAAACAATCAAAATTCTTTGATTACAGAACAAGATTATAAAGTTTTTAGAAAAGTAATTAAAAAAATGCAAGTATGTTGGAAGAATTTCTTTAATTATATTTCTTTTACGAATATGTTCCAACATGTGACCAATTTAATTAACAAAGTTTGCTTTTCTCCATTTGTGTATTTATCAGAGAAAAGAAAAATATATAACCACGAAATTACATGTAAAATGAAAATATACAAAAAAAAAAAAAGATAAATATATGAACTCATTATAGGCATATGTGTTTGCATATAATAATTCTTTATCAATTTTGCTGTTTCTTTTAACTGGTGTGTGTTATTATTATATGCCCAGACCCAACTTCCATTATTAATGTAGCACATTTATGTATTTGTTGTGCTTAATTATGATACAATTTATATATACAAATTTACTTATTATATATATGTACCTGCTGCAATGCTCTTTATAGCAAACTTGTGCATGGACATTTGATAATGCCAGGCACAATATAGATTATTATATACATGCTAACTCACACACATATATAAATAACTTGATACACTCTTATTTTAATACTAATATAAAGTGCTAAAGCAGAGTTTGTATGTATTTTATTAAAATTAATTGAGCCAAAGATAATTTCAACACTTGTACATTGACAAAGGATAAAAATTAAGAGATTATATCCATATAAACAGAGATAAGTTTATCATTTGATGTTGCCAGTAAACTAGCAACAACTAATTGACAATCATTCTGAGGCTAAAAAAAGTTTTTTCATTAACTCATTATAACTCCAGTAGAAGGTGTTTTTTTCCATTTCAATCTTAAGTTTTTACAGGGATTTTGACCCAGAAAGCTATTTTTATACTTGTGAAAATGCAGAAAACTAACATCTTCCTTAGCATTCTGCAAATAATAATCTTCTTCATAATTGTATATTTTCAGAGGTTTTAAATTGATACTTTACTACATCCAAATAATAAAGCTGTTATAGGTTAACTTGTTCAAGATTCAACTCAATGCTTCTTATTTGAAAAGAATCTAGGAAGAATTTCTTTCATATTTGAACATTTAATTTTTACAATTAAATATATTTGTAATATTATATATTGATAATGTTCACATTATTTATTACAAATGTAAGCTTTCAAATGATAGACATTTTAAAAATTAATATGTATCTATTCAAAAAGTTAGTAGACTGAATTATTAAATATTTGAATTTTATTTTTTTATATTAAAAAAATTGATTTAGTTATTATTAAAGAAAGAAAATATAAATTAAAATTAAACATAAATTTATTAGTACTAAATTTATAAAATAAATTTCTTTAATGGCATCAACAAAAGACCATTCTTGTTATCCTATAGAAACTGCTTTTATTTTGCTATAATGAACTTTTATTACCAGTTTTCTTAAAAATAAATATTTTAAAATAAAATATAATTGTAGTCCTATAGGTGTTTGATTTAAAATAAATATTTTACAAAAATATTGCATAAATAATTTTTAATATGTAAACAAATTACTGAAAAATACAATTTTTCTTTTCAAAAGAAAAAAAATTAGAATTTCACCTGCAGAAAAACACATTTTATCAATGAGAAATTACTAGTTGAATAGAGATCAAAAGAGGAGAAAGTCTGCCCACTTTATTATGATGCTGGTATTTTCAGATTTTTTTTCCTAATAGTTTTAAAATGATATCTACATTAAAATTAAAATTAGGATTCTGTTCTATCACATCATCTGCTTGATGGTGATATTTCTAGCTAAAGTGCTAAAAATATGCCATTTCTATGGCCACAGCCAAGCCAATAGCCTTCTTTCTATGATAAAACAGAGAAAGAGTTCATTTAATTGACTTCTGGCTACTGCTGTGGCTTTTTTCTATGCTAAAAGCACAGAAAAATGCCCTCATTTGGTTACCATAGTTGCTTGTGTTATGCACTTTATCGTAATGCTCTGTTATCTATTTTCACTACAGTATCGTGTGAGAGTGTGTTGATTGCATCATGTCAAAATAATTGAACTTTTCCGATCCAATGACTTTTTTTCATATTAACTGACCTACTGATACCTGGTAACAGTTTTAACAGTGTCATCACTGTTCCATCAGGACTGTATAACCCTCACAAATTAGATTTTAGGGTGCAGCACAGCCCTATTTTGAAGATCCTGATGAACGTAATGTATCCATGAGAAATCATCCGAGACAAGTAAGATGGCTGCTTCAAACTCTGAAAATTGGCAATTGCCAGACACTGGAGTTGGTATTCATTTTAATAGTTTGTTATAATTATTAACTTTAGTGGGTAAATTGCAATCAAATTGACTTTTCTTCCAAAATGCAGTGTCTGATTAATTATTGTCCAAAAAGGGTAAAATATACTTTTATTTTTTATTAGAAGAGTACCATACTTTTCCACTACATTTACTATTATTTGTTATTAAAAAAATATAACTTTTTATATAAACACACACAAAAAAATGCCATTCTCTGATTAATTACTGTATGAAAAAGTCAAAGTTGGCTTTCATTTTAAAATTTTGTTTGAATTTTTAAATTTTTGGAATTGTAATATAATTAACTTTGATTTCAAAACACAGTTTTTGTATTAGTTAATGTCCCCAAAAGGCTAAAATTTAATCTTACTTTCTTTTAAAAAAAGAATGTAACTTTTTATATCCACAGACACATGTCCAAACAAGCCAGTCTCTGATTAATTCCTGTCCAAAAAAGTCTCTAATGTTCTATTATTTGCTATTAGAAAGTAATGTAATTTTTTATCAACACACACAAAAAAGGCAGTCTCTGATTAATTACTGTATCTAAAAGTCCAAAAAGTCAGCTTTCATTTTTATATTTTGTTTGAATTTTTTAATTTTGTGTAAATTGTAATATAATTTACTTTTATTTCCTATTCCAAAAATAAAGTCAATAGTTCTATAGAATCATTGGTCCAGGAATGTTATGTATGTGTTTTTGCTTAGCATCAATACCATCAAGCAGTTGACATGATAGAACAGAACACTATCCTTTTATGACAAGTTTTTTTAAAAATAAATACTTTTAAATAAAATATAATTGCAGTCCCATAGGTGTTTGATTTAAAATAAGTATTTTACAAAAATATTGCATAAATAATTTTTAATATATAAACAAATTACTGAAAAATACAATTTTTCTTTTTAAAAGCAATAAAATTTGAGAATTTCACCTGCAGAAAAACACTCTTCATAAATCAGAAATTACTAGTTGTATTGAGATCAAAAGAGGGGAAAGTCTGCCCACTTTATTCTGATGCTGACATTTTCAGATTTTTTTCCTAATAATTTTAAATTGATATCTGCATTAAAATTAAACTATGATTAGTAATATAAGTTTTTAAATATGCTCAAAATAAAAAAGAAAAGGTGTAAAAATCACAGGACCATTGTATCACCTAAAACATCAAAAACTTTACAGTATTGCTGCAATTATAATGCAACATATTAATAGAGAAAACTTATTTAGCCTGAGAAATTATTAATTAGTAATTGATTGTTTCCTAGCAACATCAGAAATAAGGTTATCTCTGTTTATATGGATATAATGACCTAATTTCCATCTTTTAACAATTTAAAAATTCATAAAAAAATATATAATTCAACAAGTATATATCTCTCAAGATTAATTATTATTTCAGAATGTTGGGAAAGATTCCAAATGTCTGCATTGTTACACCTTGAAAAATAATTTTCTAGATTTAAATCCTTATAAGAACATGGGTTTAAAGTGAAAAAAACCCTTTTTGCTTTACTATATGCAAATGAAAGAGCTATTACACATTATGGAGAAAACTTATTTAGCCTCAGGAAAATTGTCAATTAATAATTGTTGGTTTTCTGGTAACATTAAATGGCAAAGTTATCTCTGTTGACATGGATATAATCTTTTAGTTTGTCATTCTTTATCACATATGAGTATGTATTAGTTAAAATAACATTTAACGAAAAAAGTTAAAAAAAATAATTTGATTAATTCCTATGTATTGTCACTTGTTATTAAAATTGCACTAAGATTATGGCATGTATGATCTAAAACTACTAATAATAAATTTTCTTAAAGTATTAATTATTAGTAGAAATATAAATAAATTACAACTTTTCATTTGTTGTCATTTATTCTAAAATAACTTTATTAAAACAAATAATATGTTTACAAATGATATAATTGGGTAGGAATAAATATTACATTTAAACTATAGACATAATAAATAATTACCTGATAACATAATGGTAAAAAGGACAAAACTTCATGAATTAATACATGATAATTTGCTTATCAAGGACCTTATCTAGGAAGCTGAAAAAGTTTCCAAGTTTCCTCATATAAAAATTTTGTAGATAAGATTCTGTCTCTGTCTTTAGGTTTTTTAAGAGTTTGTAGAAAATAAGAATCAACATCTGGAAGAGGCCAAGTGAATTGTTTTTTACATCTGGCCAACCATACAGAGAATGTCAGGAAAATCGACAGTCTGATGGTTGTTATCGTTTATTACATACCTAAATTTATGACTAAAATACTCTAATGCTTCAAAATATATAATAATAATAATAATAATAATAATAATAATAATAATAATAATAATAATAATAATAATAATAATAATAATAATAATAATAATAATAATAATAATAATAATAATAATAATAATAATAATAATAATA
>JAQFVV010008634.1:0-26049 GCA_028023455.1 Epiperipatus broadwayi | reverse complement strand
TTTATCATTAAAATTCCTTTATTTTAATTAATTTTATACACACACATTCCCTATTACAAGACAAAACAAGTAATTTCTATTTTTATTAATTCACAGCGCTAACATTGCTAATCGTTTTTCCTTTAATTACTTTTTTTATTATCAAAATGTTTCCCCTTTCTTTCTTTTTGTTCTTTTCTTTCCTCAAATAAGTGTTCATGAAAATTTTTCTGAAATTTAAACTAACTTTAAAAATAACATTTTTAAAAAAAAATATTTTAATAAAATTCACTCTCATTAACTATTAGAAATATGTAGTGACCTACATCGGTACAATATATAATTAATTGTTTATATGGAGTATTGTCATAGCACTGTTATGCTTTTTGCTTTAAATCATTTTCTTGCAAATATCTTTTAGAGATATTTTGCAGTTTGGCATTCATTTGATGAAAAAACTGAAACTAAAGTAATATTGATTTATTAATTTAAAAAATATTCTCAAGATGTCAGTATTGTTAAGAGAATTTTTTTCCAAAAGAAACAACAACCAGTCTTCAAAATGTTGATTGGTAGTTTCCAGTTCTATCTGCATGAAACACTATGCCTATTCTTTTGCTAGATTTTGAAAATGGAAGAGCATATTTTTCAACAGTTTGTTTGCATGTTTATGATTATTTTTTAATGATATATTGGTGTAATATTATTTTTTTGGAAGAATAATTGATTAGATTCAGATTTTATTTGAAAATATTTATTTTTAAAAAAAAAAGTAAAGAGAAATCACTATCATATGACCTCAACTTGTAATTGGTTACAAAAGAAACATTTCATGTTGCTATAGCAGATTTATTTTTGTCATTGTTTTTTAATAAATTATAAAAAATTTCATTAGCTTTAAGCAGTCTAAACAATAACTTGTTTGAACTTCACAAACTAATTAAAACAATTTGGATATTTTAATTCAATATTTTTATGGGTAATGTGGTTAAATATCCAGTAAGAAAAAGTTATTGTTCTTTATAAATTTTATTATGGTTTTCAATTTTGCACTTATTTTTTGACATTTGCAAAGATGAAATATTTTTAAGATTAATTTTCATTTGTAAACTTATATTTGTAATAAATAATTTAAAGTTTTGAAAATATAATAAAGAATAAAAGCAAATTTTATCCTTCTAAGGATTCTCAAAAAATACAAACAACTTAAAAGTTTAATGTGAGAATGTATGTAATTAATCGGATTCACAAATCTTATTGATTCCATATATCTAAGAAGGGATTTACAAGATTTGGGAATCTGATCATATTTATATCATCACTATCATTACTAGCCAAAGTATGTCTATTGCGGCTTCAGAAAAGAAAAGATAAATAGCAAAATACTTAAAATTGAGATTATGATGATTCTACAAATCAATCTGTAATATACAAATATGTATTCATATTTCACATGCTGTCACTTAGATACTTATTTTGCAATTCAGTGTTTCATCCTTTCCATCATATATCCCGATCTACATTTTCCTAATTTTATATATATATATATATAACATATATATATTGTAGCCCTTTGGTTTATTCCATCTTATAAACCAAATTATATAATAAAATGAAGTAATTGTGGGAAACAATTTTTTTTTTTGATCTAAGAAAAGTTAGAGGTTTTATTTGAGAAAGTAATGGCTATATTAGTTCAAAAGTAACGTACATAGAGACAGTTTGTGTTTGTATAAAATGTAGTTAGCCTTATTTAATTCGGTGGGGATGATTGATTTTTTTACCAATATAATAATTCAGGAATAAAATATTTATATGACTAGGATAAAGTCTTGTGAATTTGATATCTATTATTAAAGAGTTGAGAATTAAGACCGAATCCATTTAAGTCAGTAGCTTTAGTTAACAGTTTCTCTCTAGAGAATAAGTTTAAAGTTATAAGAAATTATGGATGGATATTTGTGTTCATATAATCTGAATAATCAAGTTTTCTATTTGATGGTTTGCACTAGGTATGATGCGTGTGTGATACAGATATACAGGCTTGATTTTTTCTTTCCTCTTTATAGGAACTGACATGATTTTTTAAAAAATTATTAAAAATGTAAATCTAAATAAGAAATTATTTTTAGATTGAATGTAATGTGGGGCTTTGTTTGACCAAAAAGTGTTAGTAAGCTTATGTTTTCAATTATGTCTTCTTTAACTAATTTTCCATAAATTCGAATTAACAATGTGTTAATTAAAGAGATCTGGTTGCAGATCAGACAAAAGTTGTTAAAAAGGTAACACTTTTTAGAAGGAGTTATTGTTCATTCTGAGTGGGGATTTTTTTAATTAGACTTAAAGAGAAACTCACTGGGAGGGGGGAGGTTTTTAACATATAAGTTTTCTTTTTTCCTTCACTCTATAAAAAAAGAAAAAGTAAATCAATGGAAGAAGAACTTTTTGCTGATTGAGAACGGGGCTAACTAAGAATTCAATCTCCAGGCTTTTTTTTTAAATTTTCTTCTCTCAGAATTGACTCATGTATTTAAGTTTTATAGTAGACCAAAATATGAATTTCTAATTCATCCATAAATGGTGCATATCTCTTCCCTCACATTAATTATGAAGAAATCAACTTTTAATAATGTCATATTTATACTAAATGCTACAACTTATCCATCCTGTTTATTTCCAAGTCATTGAAGGAGAGAACTGTTAAGCTTCTGTATGAGACTCAGATTGGTAATAATTATTTGGGCTGTTTAAAAATCGTTTAAAGAAACTACGAGTAAAACTTCTTTATGATATTTAAAAAGCTGATTCATGTTTAGTAATCAGAAAACTGCTTGTTGTATATAGATTGAGCCTTTAAATGGAAAGGAAGAATAAAGGAAAACAAAAGTGAATTCAAATCCAGGAAGGATCTCATCAAATGGAAGGTAACCAATAGAACTTTTTAAAAATTTATTAATTCTCCTGTAGCTGCACTTTTGATTTAAAAATAACCACCAACAGTTTTTTAATCTATCTTGATTCAAATGACTGTCAGTGCTGCTCTATGCACATTTAATTAAAATAACTGTCTGATGTGCAATTATATAGCTATCTCAAGTAAAATGAACTTGAATATATTAATTGATGATGGACAGTGGAAGGAAAAGTATTACATATTAAAGAGACTATCTTGTAATGTTGATATTTATTCTTTATTTTATTTCTGTTTTATATAATATGTCATTTGTTTTGTTTTTTTATTATCATATTTAATTTTGTTTATATGCTATGTCACACTCTAATCACTAGATTATTTAATTTAATATTTTGTTTATGTTTAAAATGTTTGAAGGAAAGAAAAGAAAATGATTTTGATACCATTTAAGTATAGATGCTCACATAAATTTAGACTTAAAAGTAAAGAGAGAAATGATATAAATATTTTATTATTCTTAACAAAATTTTAATTTGTGCTTAATATTAAATGTGAAGAGGGAGGGGATGGTCATATAAAACCCATTATTATGCTGTGAGTGTTGATCTGTTATTGATATAAATATTGGGTATGTTGTTGGCTTGACTGGTTAAAATTGAAATAATTCATATATGTATTGATTTGGGATCTGGTTAGTCTTTGTCATTTATCTAGGCTGGAATCGATGTATGTGGGGGCATATTTAAAGCTATAAATGCTTGTCATTACTAATGTAAAGTAATCCTACCACCCTACAGATGGGAAATAGCTGTCTCATAATTTAATTACCATGGCAGTCGGAGATGACTGAGTTTCACTCCATTTATTTGTTAAGATATGGAATTATTGATAAAGTTACTGTTTAAGTGTAGAAATGTTTTGCATGCCAATATATAGAATAGGTGTCTAAGAGAAGCTCTTGACACGATTCTGGATCTTAAGAAAAGATTTCTCTCCCTGGCTCAAGCAAATACTTTAAGTTTGAAGTTGATGTTGTTGTTTTTGTTTATTTCCCTTATCAAGACATGGCTGTGTGCACGTTATAGATACTGCATGGTGATGTGTGATATGAAGAGAGTTTTTCTTATGTGGGACAGAATACCTGAAAGGATAAGGATTCAGTCAGATGTATATGTATGATGAAGAACGACAAAGATTTTAATTAATAAACTAACCGATCTGTGTTGATTTTTTTTGAATGATGGTAGATTGAGGTCGTCAAGCTGAGCGGACATACTGACATATTAAGATATATACGGTCAAAAACATAAAGATCTGACAAGCATGAATGTAAAAGTGTGGGTTTTGAATTTAAACCCGTTTGCAAAATTAGTAGGGTAATTTTATGACATATAATCCTTCTTCATTGGAAATGTGAAAATTATTGCTTGATAAAATGATTTAGAAATTTAAGATTATTTCACATTGCTAGTTAGAATAATTGAAAGGAATATACTATTTTGGAATAGTCCAATGGACAATGTTTACAATAAAAAGGGGGGAAGTAGAAATTTGTAGGTTTTCTTCTCTTTCAAGATAAGTTTTCTTAAAGCTAAAATATTCGGAATTCTGTTTCCAGCGTTTGTATTTATTATTATTATTAATCATTTATTTAATAAATGAGTGGGTCCAAACAAGAAGTGAGTCATCCAAGAAATTAGTTAACTCAAACATGTATTTGAATAATAGTCCTGAATAGATCAGAAGCATATATTTGTGTAACAATATTATAATTTAGTATGTTTTTATTTTAATTTTATCATTATTGTTAATATAATAAAGTTTACTATTGTTATAAGATTATATTGTGTTTTGTGTTTTGGTGTTTCAAATATCTCCAGAATCTATATATCCAGCACCTATATTTAAGGTAATATTAGTTCATATTTAAATTTAATTATTCATTTTCTATTGATAATTTATTTCCAAGATCGATTTGCAGTAGTCATTATTATATTGTTTCCATATTCGATTCACATAGTTAAGTTTATATTGATAATCTGTTTCCATGATTGATTTACAGTATTCATTTTGTCTTGAATATTTCTATATTCGATTAATATAATTCATTTTATATAAGTCATTTTATAGACTTCACTTTCACATAATTTATTGTTATAATTAATTTGCCTAATCTAATTTATGATTATTTCCGTAATTTACTTTCATAAGTAAATTTTGATTGATTTACCTGATTAATGTCCGTGATTTACTTCCATATTTTACCTTTAGCAAAATAAACCATTATTAAGGTTATTAATTATAATAGATTAGAAATAATAGAATAAAATGACAGGGAATAGTTAAGTTAAGTTTAACAAATTTAATCTTTTGATTCATTGTAATGTCATGAATATTGGGAGCAGACATAAAATCCCTTTTTTTGCTCTAACGTGTTCAGAGTGATTTCCAATATTGAACTTGTATTAAAATTTATTTTAGCATATATGGGATCATATCCATTACAGTGTAATCACTTATATGGGCACCTCTTGACAGATCTAGACCTTGAGAAAGAGTAGTTCAGTTATTAGTCTAAGAGCTAGTTTGGAAGTCATGTAGCTTATTATAACAACATTATTATACTATAATAAATTATTCTACTATTATAAATTAGGGACTTATGAATTGATAGTTGATCTAAAGATATATGTGTGCTAGAGAAATAAGATTAGGGGATTCTCAGATTAGAGAACATAACACAGACATTCCGTGTTATATAATTGTGGCTATTGAAAGTGATAGATGCTGAGAACTAAAAATAAAGTAATGGGATTAAATGGGGAGGATTTATTTGTGATAAATTTTATCTAGTACTAAATTAAATAATGATTTTATATTATGAACATAGATTATGATGTTCTCTGCATTAATTATTGAGTTATTTCCAGTTAGATATAAAGGAGAACTGTATACAATATTTTCTGTAGTACCACTCGAGCTCAGATATTTATAATAAAGTTGTGGAAGAAGTTGTCTCATTATTATAAATTTTATAATAAATTTATCATGAAATATTTGCATGACTAATGCTAGGTTTGAAATTAAGACCACATAAATTGAATGGTTTTATCAATAGTATTATTATTATTTTTTTTTTGAGAGACAATTTAATTACTTTCTCCAGTATCTTCTATAGTCCTAAATTGATTAATGATGATGATCTCTAGTGGGAATTACAATTTATAGCTGCAATTTGGCACCCCTGGTATATTAGATCTTAAAGTAGTATAAAATTCAATTGACTAGCTACTTGAAATAAATGAGAGTTTGTTGAGGTTGAATAAGTGAAAGAGTGCGCGCGGAGAAAGTTGAGGTGACAATATATATATATATATATATATATATATATAGTGTATAGAACTCGTCTACAGAGAACATTGGATTTCCACCAACCAAGAGAACAAGCTGGATTTAAAAGTGGTTTTAGTACAGTAGATCATATCCAGGTATTGAGAGAAGTTATAGAAAGGACAAATGAATATGAGTTGTCATTATGTTTTGGATTTGTAGATTATGAACAAGAATTTGATTCTATAAACATTTCTTCAGTGATTAAAGCATTGGATCATCAAGGTATAAATCCAGGATATTGTCATATTTTAAAGAATATTTATAAAATGCAACAGCAACAATTAGATTACATAATGATACTGGGAAAGTCAACATTGAGAAAGGTGTAAGACAAGGTGACTCCATATCTCCAAAACTTTTTACAGCAATGCTGCAAGAAGTATTTTGTGGATTAAAATGGGAAACTAAAGGCGTGAAAGTAAATGGAGATTATTTAAGTCATTTAAATTTCGCAGATGAAGTAGTTGTTTTTGCAAATAATGCTTCAGAGCTACAGGAAATGTTGCAGGAGTTATCAGATGAAAGTAGGAAAGTAGGACTAAAGATAAATGTTAAAAAGACTAAAGTAATGTTTAATCGATTTGCTCAAAATATGAATATAAAGATTATGATGAATTAGAAAAAGTTAACAGTTACAAATACCTTGGTCATATTATTAATATAGATGGAAACATAATGGAGGAAATTAATCATAGAATTAAACTTGGTTGGAGTGCTTTTGGTAGAAATAACTTGATACTAAAAGGAAATATGCCTATGTGTTTGAAAAGGAAGGTTTTTAACAAATGTGTTTTACCAGTTCTTACTTATGGATCTGAGACTTGGACACTTAATAAAAGAGCAATACAGAGACTTCAGAACACTCAAAGAAGTATGGAAAGATGTATGTTGGGAGTAACAAGAAGAGATCGAAAATGCATTGTATGGGTAAGAGAACAAACGGGTGTTACCGACCTCATTGAAAAAATTAAAAGATTGAAGTGGAATTGGACTGGACATATTGCTAGAAGAGATTATAATAGATGGACAATTGAAATTTTAAACTGGATTACAAGATATTGTAAAAGACCCAGAAAGAGACCACATGTGAGATGGATGAATGAAATAAGAAAGTGTGCAGGAGTGATGTGGAGAAGAGAATCTAAAGATTGGAGAAGATGGATTAAACTTGGAGAGACCTTCATCCTGCAGTGGATTGATAATGGTCGATAATGACAATGATGATGATGATCAGTGTATAGATATATAACCCTACATATAATTTTAAGGCAAATGGAGTTTGCTTATATTGAATATTAAACTCAGGATTTTTCAGTGTATTCATCATCCACTCCATCTGACCACACACATGCAAAAAAATACATGATTCTCAATATGCATGAAATACCTATATTGGGGATCATAATTTTTTGCATATGTATGACCATGTGAATCAGTTGCTTGAGATGGAGTGGAGAATGAATAGACTGAAAAATTCTGAGTTTAAAATCCTATAAGTATGTAGTAAATGAATATACAGAAAAGATATTTTTTTAATATTCAGTTTTATTACTACCTAGCATGCTTCAATATATTTACTATATCATATTCATGGCTCATATTGGTGTGGTTAAATGGTTCTTTATATCAGTGTTTAATCAATGTTTAATAAACTGTTCATGCATTCAATTTTAATTTAAGATTTAAATTTGAATATTCAAAAGCCAATTTCTTTGAAGTGGGTATGTGTGTTTCATTTTTGTTATGGTCACTAGCTGTTCTAAATAATTCTTTGATCTTGTACTTTTTATCCCCCCACCCTCTCTCTCTGTTTACCATTTTTGCTTTTATTAACTCAAATCTATGGCCAATTTTTTGCTCATGGACTGTAAATATTGATGCTTATTCTTTGTTTCTGAGAGTTCTGTTGTATACATATAAGATCGGAAGAGCACCCGTACACAGATATATATATATATATATATATATGTATATATATATATATATATATATATATATCTGTGTTGGGCAAGTCTCATTGACAGGTTGGCACTTGACTCTTCATAATATGCATCATTGAAAATTGATTGGCTGCACATAATTTTATAGACCTCTTGATTCACTGCTTCATTTTGTAAAGTATCTTTAGAGTTATTGACTAATTGATTAAGTGATGGAGGAGTTTGAAAGCTTCTATTTAATTTATCTTTATATTATTTTTTAATTTATGTGAAATCTTTGGAATATAAGGTAGGCTTATTCATTTTCTACATTCCACTTGTTGGTTGGGGTAAAGATTTATTTTATTATAGAATCTCTTTACAAATGTTTGATTTTATCATGATTATATCCCATACTTTGAACATCATTTGTGTACTGATCAATATTCTTTTTATTGTATTCATACTTGCACATGGTATGATTTCTGTGTAAAAATCTTTCAATCCTGCATATTTATGTAATATTGGGATTAGTGATCTAGGGTGGATCACTCCTCTTATGTATATGTTTTCTAATTTTCCATCACTTAATCAATTAGTCAATAACTCTAAGGTACTTTACTAGACAAATTGGAACATTGATTAGTTTATAAAATTATGTTCAACCAATCAATTTGCAATGAACCATATTATGGGAATCAAGGACCAATATGTCCACAAGACTTGACCAACACAGATATTCAGACAATAGAGCATTCAGGGGCAAAGAACCCACATCAATATTTATAGATAACAAGCAAAAAACTGCTCATAAATTTGGGTTATCAAAAGCAGAGATAATATACAGAGAGAGAGAGAGAGAGAGAGAGAGAGAGAGAGAGAGAGAGAGAGAGAGAGAGAGAGAGAGAGAGAGAGATGATAGAAAGAAGATCAAAGAAGCATGTGCAATAGATAATGGTCCAAAAAAAACAAGCATACCCATTTCAAAAAAATGGGCTATTTGAATAATCAATTTTATATTAAAAGTGAATACATGAACAGATAATTAAATACTGATTAACACTAATATAAAGAACCATTTAATCACACCATTCCATGAATATAATATAGTAAATATATTGAAATCATGCTAGCCAGTAATAAAACTGAATATTAAAAAATACTGTTTCTGTATGGTCATTAACAATCAAGTACTATGTTAGTTCAGAAAAGAAGAAAATTAGTAACAATTGAATATGCAGCAAATTTGAAATCTGTCTTAAGTATAAGTATAGACTAAACAGATTAATGAATGGACATAATTAATTATAACTGTAAGAATGTATAGAATTTTTTCAGTAAAATAATTTCTGTTTCTTCTTTCACATTTTTAACATCAGTTGAGATACCTTTTGACATTTCCATGCCATTTTCACAACATAAGAATATTAAAAGAACTCTGAATGTTAAAAATCTAAAAAAAGAATTAGTGACCTTTTTTTAGTAAAGAAAGGCTTTAAATTTTTATGGTTATAATTAATTATCACTCTAGTTCACTATAGTTCTTGGTTCACATATATGGGAATGTAAAAATAAACATAAACACAGAAAATGTGTGCATCTAAAATGCTGTTTGCTTTTAATGTACTTAATTTTAAATGACACACACATATCACACTCATGCATATATATGCATAAGAAATAAGAGATAAAAAAATTTGAATAATTCAGAAAAAAACTATCCTTTTTTTACCTTTCCTTTAATTACATTTTAATATTCAGCTTTGACTTCAATATAAAATTTAGAAAATTTGGGATTTCAATAATTTGACAAATTTCAGATGTTTCCATTAGCTTATAAAATTTGAAGGGAAGACTATTATAAATTATAATTTATTGTTCAGGGGTAATGTAACAATTCTATTCAATTAATCCAAGCTTAGTTTTTTTTAAATGTTACTTAATAAGCCTTTTTTCCACAATGAGTTTATTGTGTGCTGTGATGGCGCTGAACACAATTTTTTTAAATCATTCTCTTTCAGTCATTTTAATGTTTTTTTTTAAAAAACCATTTTGCTGGTAAAAATATGAATTAATGTAAATACTAAGTAATTAAAATAAATATCTGAAGATGGCAGTAGCTCACAAATTAATTTTAAAAAATGCTACATTCATTTCCTGTTTATCCATTTTCCAATTACTCCATTCCTTGATCTTAAAAATGTAAACAAACTTGGACATGCTCTTTCCATTGTGCTGATTAAACTGAAAAAAAAGTAGTTTTCTGAAATTTATTTCAATATTTATAAATAATTTTACCAAATATTTCCATAATAATTAATAAAAAATGAACCCTTTCATGTTGATATTCATATTGTTTGATATATGTTTTATTTTAAAAAAATTATGTCAATCAAATGCTTGGATATGCTTAAAAAATCATAAACACAGATATAAAACTTTTATGAACTGCTTGGTATATTTGTGATTATTTTATAATTATTCATTGAGATTCTAATATCATTATGCAATTCAATGTAATTGATGGCATTACTATTTTTTAAAGCCTTTTATTAAAGTTGAAAAATCTGTTTATTTGTTTAGTTATTAATTTACTAGAGGATGATATTTTGTTTTTAATCTTTAAAATTGATATTAAGTATATATTCAAGTACAATATTGTACAGGCTTAAAATGTAATATATGCGGGATTCAAACTCAGACTTTGACATGACCCACTACTCTCACTGCCATCTCATATTGCTGACTCACCTGACACATTGGTGATTATTTATCCTTTCAACATGTGTGTGATCAAGTGTGTCAGAAATAGGAGATGGCACTGAGAATAGTGGGTCGTGTGAAAGTCTGAGTTTGAATCCCAAATATAACTTTTTGAAATTTTATACATTTGTTTAAAATATCTATGAAAGTGATAAGACACATTAATTTTTTTAACAGGTCACTTAGTTTCTTAGATGCATACATAATAGTATACATATTATCTTACTGCAGAAATATCTAATGATATGTGTGAAATTGATTTAAAGTAAAATTATATGTTATAAGTGAAGTGCAATAGCAATAGGGTAATGGTAAGCATTTTTTTAAAAAATAAAATAAAAAAATTTGAGTCAAAATAAAAATGTTAAACACTTTTCACTAAAAAGACTCATTCATATTTTTAATCACTTATATACATATATATTATTATATACATACTAAATATGATATATACCCAAAAGGTATAACATTTTTAATTTATAATGGAAATATCTAGTAATATATGTGGTACTCGTCCACTTGATGGTGTTGTTTCTGTGCAAAAACACACCAATATAATGTTTTGGGGCTGGCCCAACTTTTTTTTTCTTCTAATAGGAAATTATGGGGGATTTTTTTTTTAAAATTTACACTATTTAAAAACCACTTTTTTGGAAATTCATTTAAAAACTACTTTTTTGGAAATTAAGCAACAATTAATTTCAAAACTAAATTGATCTGATTCTTGTAACATTTTAAAACAAAAGTGGGAAAAATTACCTCCCCCCAAAAAAAAAAACTATTTCCATTGATCGCATTACAAATCAATCACAACACATATGCTTTGATTTCAATAATAACTTTATTGAAAACTATGAAATTAGTCCAATTCATTTTCAAAAAAGAACTACAGCTGCTGGAAACATTTATTTCAATAAACAATTTTGCATATAATGGGCCAAACAACACAAGCAGAAATAATAGAATAATGTCCTTGCTTTAAAGTAGTTACCAGTTATGACTTCATTATCTCAGCTAGTATGGCTCTGAAGCAGTCCTCACCTTTGTGAAGGCATTGCCACATAAATTTGGCAAGGTAGTTGTCCAAGCACTGGCAAGCTGTGCCACTATGTTTCCTATTCTGCCACTTTAGTAGGCCTGATAGCCATCTGAGGTCTGGGTGTGGGCACTTGTGCTGGGGTTGATGAAATTGTAGCAGTGGTTAAGTCATGAGGATAAACTCTGTTGCCTTGAGCTTGGTGGTCATATATGTCTTCCAACAGTTGGAGTAGATGGTAGATTCAGTCTTGATGTTCTCCTGAATGGCATCCAGCAGCATCACCACAGAGAAGCAAAGAGATGGTGTCTGAGAAACCTTTGACTATCTCCTGGCATAGACCTCCAAAGATCCATTGCTGTGAGAGCATTCTGCCCTGGTGGTTCTTATGATGGCTGAAGAGTCTCATCAATTTTAACAATGTTGCCAGGACTGTCAATTTGACAGAAGGGTCAGGAGTTGAGGCTTAGGTGGCATAGCTCCCTCAAACCTGTGGTCCACTCAACAATGATACCTTTGGATAGTTGCAGATTGGCCTGGGCACATTCCAAGGTGAGCTGGTCATAGCTCCAGCAGTACACAAGCCATAATGCATTGATCAATGGCATCCTGAAACCCTCACACCATATCTCCTTCTAAATGGAGAGTTTAGCTTCTGTATTTGTAAATAGTTATCATTGCATATATCATAGATAAAAATAAGTAGTTGTAAAACAATATATTTATGGTTGGTTAGTTGTGAGAAAGTGTGATGTAAAATGACTTCTTAGATTAAATCAGAAGTTTATGTCCATAGATCGTATGTTCAGAAACTCTATTATCATAGGCAAATATTGCTTTTTCTTAAACCTATTAAATGCCACAATAAATCATCTATTTCTTACTCTTTATTACCAATCATTCTTCCATTTTTGATTCCATTCTTTTTATTCTTCCTTTCCATTTTTCCATCCTAAATACTGTATTTTATTTATAAAAACTTAAAAACAAAATATTATAAAATATAAAGTAACCAGATATTTTATGTTGGAATGTGAGACATGTCAAAAAACAAAACAAAACATTTAACATGTTTGTGAAGGTACCATTTTTTTAAGTATATTTAATTTTGCATCATTAGAATGTTTAGGATAAAGCTTTCTATATATTTATTAGTATAAAAATTACAAAAAAATAACTACATAGAATGTAATAGTTTCACTACTATATACAGCAAAATCAAATGTGACTATATAAGTATCACTATAAAGAATGATATTAAATAATAATTATATTATTTATATATTTTTCTGCAGACTGATTGTTTTAAAAAATAAGTTTTCATTAGTTAAACTATTATTGTAAAATTCTTCACAGGAAAGAAAATTATTGCTTTTGATGATTCTACATTTTAAAGAAATTTTTTTTTCAGAAGTCCAAAAGGCTTTATCTTGTGTTAGGAAAGGAGAGTATTCATTATAAATAGCGTTCCATCTGTAAAGAGCATGTGCTGTGGTGTAAGCTATGTTATTATTATTATTATTATTATTATTATTATTATTATTATTTATCACTGTAAATTCTAAAACAACTACCTGACCAATACAGGACACTTTTTAGAATAATTTTCAATGTGGGGGAAAAACAACTCAATCCATAACAAATCCACAGAATTCAGGATATATGAGTATTCTAATAAAACTACTATTATCTCACTCCCTCTACTTTTAAATTTCTCTGACTATTTATAAATTTTAGGTTGATTTCTTTTTAATATTATAGATGCCAAAAATTTATATTCTTCTTCCTCCCATCTACAATCCCAATCTATATTCCACTTTTGCCTTCCCTCTGTAGTACAGGTTTATGACATTTTAGCCCCCTAATGATAGATTAAGTATCCAGTTTTAATGATGTGCCTGATTATCTAAAATACTTTATGATAGAATTTTTTTTGTTTAATCTTTAGCTTTAACAGTTATAATCTTGCCTATTATAAAAGACACATTTCAGAGGATTAAAAACATGAACAGGGCTTTGGTTCTGAGAATAACATAATTTTAATACCATAGCAGGGCCATATTTGTAAGCAATTATTGAAACATTTTTGATGAACGTATTTTATAAAATAGTTAATACAGTATTGGAAAACAACGCTAAACCAATAAAAACCAATCTGTTCAATATTTAAGTAAAAAACGGTTTTACTTATATATTTAAAATGAATAAACATTTTGTTGCAAATCAGTCTCTTAGTGAATCATAGCAAATAATTAAAACATCCTAGTATAAATGAATGTTTGTTTGCAATAAAAATATATTAGAAAAAGAGTTATTTAATAATTAGAAATGTACTCTTTAAATTTTATTTTCTATTTGTATGAGAAGGAAGCAGATGGAGTTACTTAAAACTTTTATTTGGCATGTTTTATGAGTTCTTTTGACACAATAAATTGAAATGAATTGCACAACTATGAATTAGGAAACAGTTCAGCTTAAAAGTTCACAGGTTTTTTTTATATCCCTTTTCATTTGAACAAATTTTAGTGGTACATGAAGCAATTACAATTTAAAAATAACATCTGAAAAATAAAATAATTTAATATTTTATCAATTGTGCAGAACAAGACATTTATATAAACGAAAGTCCAACAACTGTTAGAGAATGTTATTTATATTTAATGAACTTTAACCAGTTAATGTACTTCACACATTTTTTTTTTACATTTTTTTATTCATATTATTTTTAGTTGGGAAAAAATTATTTTTATCTCTGATAATACTATCAAAAATTGAATTACACTTTAATGTCTTTAGCTAAAAGACTGATCATTTTAAAATATATATTTTTATCTTCTATTTTAACTATATTTACTTAAAATCAAACATATATAACACTCTCTGATTCCTAGATTGCAGGGGTAAAACTCTCCATACAGTAGTGCCTCCCAGTGTAAGACAGAGTAATCAATGGATGCAAGAAGATTTGTGTGTAAAATCCCTATAACTCTCCATACATGCCACCCAGTGTAAGCCAGAATAATCAAAGAATGTAAAAAGACATCCACAAAATCTCTATAACAGCTTGTGTAAGCTTAGGAACTGGTAATCCCATGTTTAGTGGTTTAATTTCTAGATTGCATAAATATAATATATAAGAGCATTTTGATATACATTAGTATCACTATCTGAGAATATTTAGTTGCTAATAGCCAAAAGAATATATAGCATGAACAAAAATTAACACAATTATTGTTAATGATTTGGATTTGGATTTACAAGTAAATTTTCAGGATCTTATAAAACTTCAGGCAAAGAGAGCTAAAATTTTAGAGACTATAGACTGATACCTAATGTTACTGTGCAATAAGTATAATTTTGTATATTCCATTTTTTTCTCAAATCCTGTTCTGGTTACGAACCAGAAGTCATGTAAATGTCAAATATATATCACAATATTATTGATGTCAAATAATCCCAAATAAATTTTTTCTCAGCTACAAACTGAATAATTTGGTTTTTGTGAGTTAAATTCAGAAATCAATTATTGTTTTACTTCCTAAATATAAAAAATAAACCTTTAACCAAACAAAGTTAATAAAAATCATTAAGTATAATCATTTGTTGTTCTTTTTTCATCTTTTTTTGTCTGCTTCTTTTCTTCACCATCTTCTTTGTCTTCATACTTCTCATTATTATTATTTTGATGCCAATGTTAATCATTATTTTTATACATCATTTAAGTTGATTATTCTCAAGAAAAAATGTCAATTTATTCATTAAGGACTTAAAATGAACATCCTGATGAGTAACATTAAATCATTTCGCAGTATGCTGTTATAAATTATTTTACATTTTTCTAAACATCATTTAAAATTAAAGAACAAATGTCATTTTCTTCAACATAGTTGTCTTTAAATAATAATATATTTTGAACATTAAATTCTTCAGAAGTTTTTATTAATACTTTAAATATATGTCCTGGAATACAATTATTATTTTTTTGTATATTGTTTTCATATTTGCCTTTTTATTGTTTTCATATTTACCTTTTTATTGTATAAATTTTTATGTTTGAAATAAATTTAATTAAAAGCATAAGTGCAATTAATTTTAAAAATGAAATATCAACAGTGTAATTAAAAAAATAGTTATAATGTAATCTCTCACAAAAAAAAAAGGGTGAGTCTAAAAAATTTATTTAAGAAAAACTTATGACTTAATGAAATATTTACCTTGTAGCTAATTTTCATTAAAACCTATATAATAACTGAAACACAGGCTTATTCTATACCTGTGTCTATATATGTAATATATAGGGTATATGAGCACAGACTTTCAGATGACCCATCACTCTTCACTCTATCTAATAACACTGATACACTCAAGCACATATATGCTGAAAAGATAAATAATCACCAATATACGTATTTCATGCTAAAGCAGCAATCATCAGTTGGTCCAGATTATCATCTCCCACACATATATACTATAAGTGCTCAGATATATATTAAGTAGACAATCTTCATACTTTAAGGGACAGGCTCCAATCTACTACACACTCCAACTCTTCAACCGTCCATCCTATTGAAAATCTGATGATGGAATGCTCGAAGGCCACCCTGAGGCCAAGATTCTTGTCACACCCACGTTGACCTAAGGTCAATCTGAACCCCACATGTACAGGACATAATCCATTAAATACATACACAAGGATAGGCAGACATCTCTACAAGTAATAACTGAAACACAGGCTTAATATATACCATGTGTCTATATATGTAATATAGGGTATATGAGCACAGACTTTCACATGACCCACCACTCTCCACTCTATCTAATAACACTGATACACTCAAGCACATATATTCTGAAAAGATAAATAATCACCAATATACGTATTTCATGCTAAACCAGCAATCATCAGTTGGTCCAGATTATCATCTCCCACACATATATACTATAAGTGCTCAGATATATATTAAGATAGACAAACTTCATACTTTAATGGACTGGCTCCAATCTACTACACACTCTAACTCTTTGACCATCCATCCAATTGAAAATCTGATGATGGAATGCTCAAAGGCCACCCTGAGGCCGAGATTCTTGTCACACCCATGTTGACCCAAGGTCAATCTGAACCCCACATGTACAGGACATAATCCATTAAATACATATGCAAGGATGGGCAGACATCTCTACAATGTAATAACGGAAACACAGGCTTAATATATACCATGTGTCTATATATGTAATATAGGGTATATGAGCACAGACTTTCACATGACCCACCACTCTCCACTCTATCTAAAAACACTGATACACTCAAGCACATATATGCTGAAAAGATAAATAATCACCAATATACGTATTTCATGCTAAACTAGCAATCATCACTTGGTCCAGATTATCATCTCCCATACTTATATACTGTAAGTGCTCAGATATATATTAAGATAGACAATCTTCATACTTTAATGGACAGGCTCCAATCTACTACATTGAAAGTCTGTGCTCATATACCCTATATATTACATATATAGACAAAGGTATAGAATAAGCCTGTGTTTCAGTTATTACTTGTAGAGATGTCTGCCCATCCTTGCATATGTATTAAATGGATTATGTCCTGTACATGTGGGATTCAGATTGACCTTAGGTCAACATGGGTGTGACAAGAATCTCGGCCTCAGGATGTCCTTCGAGCATTCCATCATCAGATTTTCAATTGAATGGACAATTGAAGAGTTGGAGTGTGTAGAAGATTGGAGCCTGTCCATTCAAGTATGAGGATTGTCTATCTTAATATATATCTGAGCACTTATAGTATATATGTGTGGGAAATGATAATCTGGACCAACTGATGATTACTGGTTTAGCATGAAATACATATATTGGTGATTATTTATCTTTTCAGCATATATGTGCTTGAGTGCATCAGTGTTATTAGATAGAGTGGAGAGTAATGGGTCATCTGAACGTCTTGTGCTCATATACCCTATATATTACATATTAGACACAGGTATAAAATAAGCCTGTGTTTCAGTTATTACATTATAGAGATGTCTGCCCATCCTTGCATATGTATTAAATGTTTTATGTCCTGTACATGTGGGGTTCAGATTGATCTTAGGTCAACATGGGTGTGACATGAATCTCGGCCTCAGGATGGCCTTTGAGCATTTCATCATCAGATTTTCAATTGGATGGATGGTTGAAGAGTTGGAGTGTGTAGTAGATTGGAGCCTGTCCATTAAAGTATGAAGATTGTCTTTCTTAATATATTATGTGAGCACTTATAGTATATATGTGTGGGAGATGATAATCTGGACCAACTGATGATTTCTGGTTTAGCATGAAATACCTATATTGGTGATTATTTATCTTTTCAGCATATATGTGCTTGAGTGTATCAGTGTTATTAGATAGAGTGGAGAGTGATGGGTCATCTGAAAGTCTGTGCTCATATACCCTATATATTAAAACCTATATGTGAAAATAATAAAATTAATCTTTCAATATTAAAAATAAACTTTCCAATTAAAAAAAGAGTTAGGATTAGGGTTACCTGACATAAAATACTTTTCTCCTTTAATAATTAAATATATTTGAACAAAATCTATAAACATAATATACTTATTAAAAAATAAATATGTAATATCAACAAATGAAAAATCCTTCTCCTTTTTTCTTTTCAAAAACTTTATTGTTTATCTCAATACTGAACATATATATACATTTATATACAAAAACTCCAACGTTTCAACTGTTTTATCTCATACAGTCATTTTCAAGGATCTGCAACAATATTAGATACATATCAACAAATAAACTTCAATTACATAAAAACTTTCTCTTACATTAACATAATAACAAACATATTAAACATATAGAAATATATTTTACTTACATCTTTCTCCCACTGCTATATTTTATTACTCTTTTTTTTTTAATTTACATTGTTTAATTACAAATATATTTTAAAATCATCCAAGAAACTTTCTACACAAATTTAAATACCAACTCCTCCTACACAAATTTAAATATCAACTCTAATTTCCAAAAACCTCCCCCTTCTTTAAATTTTATCTAAAACCCATCTTAAAACTACATTCCTAAACTATATATTCAAATGAATATAAAACAAATTTAAACATTCCCCCCCTCTCTCTTTTATACAAAAAAACTTCTAACAATTTACCTAAACCCATTAAGCATTTATTTTAATTATACAGTAATTTATATTCCTTATCTACTCCATTAATTCTATTTAGAGTAGGATTATATTTTTTTATATAAAAAAATTTTTTAACCATCCTTTCCCTGTAATTATTAACCCTTTCTAACATTTTAATACTAAATTCTGTATGACCTAAACCTTTACAATGAATGTAAATATTTGAATTTTTGTCATACAAATGTTGTCTAAGTCTAGTTTTTAATTTATTCTTAGTTATACCAATATATGAAACCTTACCCCTTCCCTCTTACAATTTAAACATTCAATTAAATATATTCCATTCATTTTGTCAGTTTCTATATTTTTTGTATCATTGATTAAATTTCCTAAATTCAATTTCTTTTTATATACTGGTTTAATAATTAACCTACTTTCTCCTTTGTATTTATTATTTATACTTTTTATAATCTTTTTAATCTTCATAAAAGTATCTCTAGAAACATTGTAACTATTATATATAAAATTATTTACATCTTTCCCATTGTTTCTCTTCTTTATTATTTTTTTAATATTTCTTTTATTACATAATTTATCAATAATTTTAACTGGATAATTATTTTTTATACCTTCCTCTTTTATATTACTAATTTCTTTTATAAACAATTTTTCTTCAGAACATAAATTAATTGCTCTGTTTATCCTATTATTAATAATATTAATTTTATGTTCATATTCAATATCTGAATCCCAACTACTTAACAAACCATAAAAAGTTTCTTTTCTGAATACACTAGTTTCAATATCAACCTTACAATTTTTAATAACTTTTTTTATTATCCATATAAGTAATTACATTATTTTTTTCTTTTTCCATAGTAAAACTAATGTCATCATCAATTGAATTAATATAAACAGAGCAAAACTCTCCATACACTATTGCCACCTGTGCTAAACAGAGTAATCAATGGATGCCAGAAGGCTTGTGCATAAAATTCTTATCTAATGCCTACTCATCCAATATCCCCAGACTAGTTTCTGGCTTGTGGCCTTCGTCAGTGAGGAGCTTTGGATCTGAGAGCACTGCATCTAGATCTTAGGATCTAATGCAACCCTCTAGCAACCACCTTTTATCTCTACTTAACTACAAAACTATGAGAATGAAATTGAAAACATAAACAATATTTTCAATCTAAGCTCAATAGCTTATATAGTCATATGGGTCTGAACTCAGTTCAGCACCCATACATTTTGGTGTCTTTGGCTCTTTTACAACCATAGCCACCACTATCCTATTAGGCAGGATTGGTGTTAAACCATTAAGCATCACATGATCATATTTCCTATACTAGCACATTAATTGTTGGTAAACAGAGCAAAACTCTCCATACACTATTGCCACCTGTGCTAAACAGAGTAATCAATGGATGCCAGAAGGCTTGTGCATAAAATCCCTATCTAATGCCTACTCATCCAATATCCGCAGACTAGTTTCTGGCTTGTGGCCTTCATCAGTGAGGAGCTTTGGATCTGAGAGCACTGCATCTAGATCTTAGGATCTAATGCAACCCTCTAGCAAACACCTTTTATCTCTACTTAACTACAAAACTATGAGAATGAAATTGAAAACATAAAAAATATTTTCAATCTAAGCTCAATAGCTTATATATCATTGACGAAGGCCACAAGCCAGAAACTAGTCTGGGGATATTGGATGAGTAAGCATTAGATAGGGATTTTATGCACAAGCCTTCTGCATCCATTGATTACTCTGTTTAGCACAGGTGGCAATAGTGTATGGAGAGTTTTGCTCTGTTTATCAACAATTAATGTGCTAGTATAGGAAATGTGATCATGTGATGCTTAATGAATTAATATACCTTATAAAACATTCAGATTTTCTATAATTGTCCATTGAACACTAAAAAATAATCAACATACCTAACCCAAAAAACAGGCTTATATTTTGTAACACAAAAATATTTATCTTCATAATCATCCATAAATATAGCAGCTAACAATCCACTCATACTATTCCCCATACTCAATCCTTTACATTGTTTATAATATACTTCATCATATTTAAATACCACATCTTTACAACAAATATTTAACATATCATACAAGTGATTACATTCCATTTTTATACTCTTATTAGTATCTTTAATATATCTATTAATAGATTTTAGGATATATTTGTAATTAAACAATGTAAATTAAAAAAAAAAGAGAGTAATAAAATATAGCAGTGGAAGAAAGATGTAAGTAAAATATATTTCTATATGTTTAATATGTTTGTTATTATGTTAATGTAAGAGAAAGTTTTTATATAATTTAAGTTTATTTGTTGATATGTATTTAATATTGTTGCAGATCCTTGAAAATGACTGTATGAGATAAAACAGTTGAAACGTTGGAGTTTTTGTATATAAATGTGTATATATGTTCAGTATTGAGATAAAAAATAAAGTTTTTGAAAAGAAAAAAGAAGGATTTTTTATTTGTTGATATTATTGTAGAACATATATATTTTAAAAGAAAAAGTGGATGTACCTTTGCTGTGTTATTATATATGATAAATAAATATGTAATAACTTTATGCATATCTCTACCTTTGCTGTGTTATTATATATGATAAATAAATATGTAATAACTTTATGCATATCTCTTCTTCCTTGATAAATATGATTTTAAATAATCTCTTCTTCCTTGATATTGTGATTGCTTCAGCTATTTACATAGAATAATTATAACTAAAATCTTAATTATAATATCACACGACCATTTCTTTTCATTGCACAAGCTTTTAAAATAGTCACAAGTTTCTCCATCTAATATTTCCATCTAATGCAAGCTATAGTAATCAATAGATGTCTGTTTGTGCACCTAAATCCCTATTTCCTGCCTGCAGCTATAAGTTGAAAACAAGTCTGGGATTATTGGATAAGTAGGTAGTAGATAGGGATTTAAATGCTCAAAACTTCTGACATCTATTGATTACTATAGCTAGCAATAGGAGACATTATTGCATAGAGAGAATTGTTATTATTTTAAAAGTTTAATTGTTAAGCTATTTATCTGAGATTCATTAAAATATTTAATTTTCATTGAAACTTTTATTGTTAGTTTTTTGAATGGATTCTGGCTGTTGAAGTATTACTTTGTATATTGCAGTACAAATAGAATTTTTCAGAATTTTACTATTTAAAATTTCAATAATTTAATCTGTGTCATCTGTACTAAACAAATTATAACATATATATTATAACAGTCAGATTTTTTCACTCATGCAACAAAATCCAGAGCCCAAGCAAAATACTCCAAAGCTGACCGAAGTGAGGTGGTTGAGACCTCTAATCCGACCAAACTTCAACTCATCTGCCAGTACTCCAAATTTAACACTTTATGAGTGACATCTCTGAGGCTACACTCAGTCCTCATTTAACCGTGAGCTAGCATAGGACAGGGTGAAACATGAGACTTGAGGTCTCTACTGACCTAACTAAATGGGTGATATTTAGCACTTAACACTCTATCAATCTTAATTACAGAGATATACACATATAGCATATAAAATCATAAAGAAATTGGAGTAATGGACTGAAATTGAATAATGTTCTGTGGGTTGGACAAAATACTATGGATTGGTTTGAACTAGAACCCTGAGCAAGAAATAGATGCAACAGTTTATATAAGCAAAATACTCCAAAGCTGACCGAAGTGATGTGGTTGAGACCTCTAATCCGACCAAACTTCAACTCATCTGCCAGTACTCCAAATTTAACACCTTATGAGTGACATCTCTGAGGCTACACTCAGTCCTCATTTAACCGTGAGCTAGCATAGGACAGGGTGAAACATGAGACTTAAGGTCACTACTGACCTAACTAGATGGGTGATATATAGCACTTAACACTCTATCAATCTTAATTACAGAGATATTACACATATAGCATATAAAATCATAAAGAAATTGGAGTAATGGACAAATTGAATAATGTTCTGTGGATTGGACAAAATACTATGGATTGGTTTGAACTAGAACCCTGAGCAAGAAATAGATGCAACAGTTTATATTTCAAAGGATTTATTAAAACAACAACAAAGCTATAAAACAAAATGTCACAATGGCAAGGATTGTATAACATTCAGTAAAGTATCCAATACAGGCAGGCATTTTATAATGGATGGGATTGTTATTAGTACATCTGTCCCATTTTAATATATTACAATACATATGTGTGTGTGGTGTATAAGTCATACCTAATTATTTAACATGCTCATCCTATGATTTTTGTTTGCTTAAGTTATAAGCTAATAGCTTAGTAGAGATGATATGTAAAGACAGCTTTAAATGGCTGTTATATATACTAATAAAGTGAGCAACTAAATAAGCTCAATATCATGCAGATCCAACTTGATAACCCAGATTCAAGCTTCAGTCTAAAGCTGAATAATTAATTAATAGGAGGAAAAAAACTGGTTACCTTTAGATTCACATATATATGCTATGGCACTACATAAAATATCAAAGAGTAAGCTTGCAGTGCAAGTGAGTGATTATTCAAGAGCTTCAGCATCAAATGTTCAATTTGCTCTGAGACCAATGGTTTGCTGCCATTTATATATGAACATATTGAAACAGTGAGATTCGTATTCGAATCTCAAGTTTCACCTTTTTCTGTCATCTCTCACTGACCGGTCTATCCCACCCAAATTTAAAACTTTTTGGTATCGAATTGTGTGTGTAACAATATTAAAAATGTATAAATATATGCAGAATTCAGCATAAACATGCACACATTTTGATCTCAAATTAAACACAATAAATACGGATAAAATAATATAATTTAGATTTCTTGTAGTTAAATAAATTTTGTGTAATATTAATCCGTTATTTTGAATTTTATAAAGTTCATATTTGTTGCTTAGTTTGAATTTCGTTAAATAATAATTCTAACAAAATCTGATGCAATAATTAATTAAAGTTAAAATAATTTTATTCCCTTTTGTCTTTGAAAATTTAAAAGCATCGGTCAGTGATAGATAATAAATTAATTATAGCAAAATTCCAAAAGAATGTAATTAACGAATGTAAAGAAAAACAAACAATAGCACAGCAAATTTCTTTCTAATTAAAACCAGCAGAGCATTGATTAGCCTGAGGGCAAGATAAATAAAACCTAAAAATATCTCAACAGAAAAGTTAAAAGATCAAGATAAGAAAAAGGAGGCCATCTTAGACTTGCTGGAGACTGGACTTGAATTTTAGCTTTGCTCCTCGAGTGGAGCGTCTAAAATATCTTAAATAAATTAATACTGCAAGGTATGACCGAGTAAGCACCGAAATTATTCTCCACTGGGAGATGGCCCACTATATGCCGAGCTTCACCTTGCCCATCGTAAAAACACCAAAATGATCTGCTGCCTGAAATAAACAAGAAAGCCGCTGCTGTTAAAAATCAACAAAACAACATGCCCAGGACAAGAAAGAAAACTTCTAATAATGAACAATCTGCTATTAAACCAATGGACGAAAACATCTTATAAAACAGGTACCTGTGTGTGTATTCCAAATTATAGAGTACTCTAGTAATAATAAGCTATAGCTCATCTCCTATTATTCGTATAACTCCTAAATGGTAAAATTGTAATCTTGTGAAACTTAAAATTTGAGAACTAATGTAATTTGTAAATTCCTCGCGATAATCCAGCTTACCCCCCTTCTATCCGTCTTAGGTGTGTATTTCTCAAATCTACATTTATTTATAATTATCATTGAAATATTACCTTCTCAACAATTGTTTTAGCTGTAATGCTAGATCCATAATCGCTTGAACAGCGAATGCGTGTCGAATTGTCATTAATATTTGCTTTATAAATAACTTAAATCTCACCCCTATAAACCTACACCCATTCAAAGAATCAGTTATTGTAATGCAGGGTCTACTCCTCCATAATAGCTGGCATACTCGCTGTAATAATTCCCTTTTAGATATTTTTTATTATTAAATGTTAATGAATAATTATGTAAATTTCTATTTCTTTGAGAGTCACCAATTTTCTTTCAGTCAACGGTGATAATGTTAAGTCGAGTTTGAAATCTAGTTAAATATTACCACAGTCTTTTAGATATTATACATGTGTTACGTTTTAAAGCCCCGATGGCTCATTCCACGCCGTGAATACTCCGGATTCTCTAGGGTTGAATTAACCCCAGTCGCCCTACACTAAGCGGACATGATAATGTTCCCGTAGGGCTTGACGACCGGCACGCAGCCAGCTGGCAAATTGCGACATGGACTGCTTGTCCCTGGTTATGCTCATGTGACACCTTACCTCTTCGGGTCACGGCAGAGACCAACCCGAAAACCCTTATAACTTATTCACGGCATTGCAGTTTCAACGCTGCCATTTTACATCGCCCTTCTAAAGCGTACCACGTGTTCTTTTATTTAGTTTATTATTCTCTCTATCACTCCGCCCTCGGCATTCTCTCTCTTCATCATATACTCTCAAATAAATGTTTGCCCTTAGTCATAAAATAAATATTTTTATTAAATAAATGTATGTCCACCGTTACTGATGACTCTTTGCAGTGCAAAGTATAAATTCCTTACAGCACGCATTAGGAAATACTCACTCGAAGAACCCTAGGTAGCTAGATTAAGCCTTCATATAAATAAATGCTCCTAATAAATCAATGTATTTTTATGTATATATAATATTACCAATTAGCTGTTGAGACTTTGAATTTAAAATATGATTAATAACATTAATAATGTTTTCTTTTATTAAATACGCAAATAAATAATTCTGACTCTCACGTCTGTAGTTAAGTTTTCATTTATTCGATGCCCATTATAGACATTTCTCGATTATA
>JAQFVV010008633.1:0-26064 GCA_028023455.1 Epiperipatus broadwayi | reverse complement strand
ATATATATGAGTTACAATCAAATTTTAATAGTAACTTTTTTATCTAATACGAATTAAAAACAAACTGTCAAAATACACAAATAATGAATTAGTAATTTATTAATATGTTAGATTGATTTAAGTATTAAAATAAGCTTTAAAAAATAAATAAATTATAGAATCGAAGCAAAGATTCTAATCTTTAAATAAAATATATAATAAAAACCTTTTTAATAATATCGAAGATTTTTTTTAATTATAAAAAAATTACAAACTGATCTTTAAGGCAAAATCACAATTAAAGGAAATGATTATGAAATAGATAAGAGTTCCCGCTTAGAGATAGAGACACAGACCTCAGTGGAAAAATTTACTTAGCCATAAACCCAAAATCTACTTGGCTACAACAAACTGAATTAACCAATAAAATATAAATAATGAAATATGTTTGATGAATCCATGCATTTCAGAGATAGGGTGCCCAAGCGACTATAAAAATGAAAATCCAAAATATAATTAATTAGTTGGAGAATCAGAAAGGTAAAGTTTTGAATTCATCTGTAAAAATAATTTTAAAAGTTATCGCCGTCACCAAAAAAAATGTAATTAGCTTCATCGTGCTTCCTTCGGTGTAGCCGGTTGAAGGCAGCTTTCATCTCCACAGATCCCAGGATCAAACCACTGGTACCATCTTCAGAAAACATCATAAATGCGGCTTCATAAATCGTCATTGTCCATAAGAAAAAAAGCCCTTGCGTAGATTAGATCTTACGTTGGAAGGAATAAGCACGGACAAAAAAGAGGTATAAATTTATAAATGATCAACTTAAATATAAACTATCTTAAGCTTAAAATCTTTCAGGAATTTTTTATTTGGTAACTACAAAAAAAAAAGAACTATAGACTTTCTTTCCTGAGTAAACCTGAACTTTTTATCTTTCTATAAACTTTGTGATTTTAAAACTCTTAGCTAAAGTTTTCAACGTAATCTCTTAAAAAATGTATTGTATTTTATTTTAGTTTATTCATGTTTAATTAATATCTGTTTGTAATGGGGTAGGGGTTTGTGATTGCAAACTTAAATTTAAAAATAGAAACGTATATTGTTATTTGTGCATTATTAAATTTAAAAGAAAAGTAGGTTAAATAATATTTCTGGAAAGAAAATAAGTTAAAATATAAATGCTCATTTTAAAAGTGATTTTAAAACCTAAACTAAATATTTTCTTTTTATTAAATTAATAAAATGATTTAAATGTTAGTTGAGTATATATGGCTGCTAGATTAGTTTAAATATATGTTAGTTTAAAGAGGGTTTGATTTCGGACTATTTGAGAGATATATGGACATTTATATCAATGTAATGTGAAGTATGTTGGCACCTAGGGCAACAAGTCCAACTGAATGCATGACCCCAAAGAGGGCAGTCATACCATTGAAATGGATGCAGACGTATTTCCTGCACCATTGACCAATTCCAGCTCTATGGATTTTGATGATAAGTCAGCAAGATAAGACCGCTCTCCCATCCATATGTAGCATTTTTCTAAATTATTTTATATGCATAATTCCTTCACCTGACAGATGCACATTCCTGTGGGATGAAGCCCATGTCTTCTCCAATAATATCACGTTTCAGATGCACAATCCTGTCAACATGATTCTATGCTAACATGTTCACATTGCATTGGTTGCTGATATATATCTGGAAGTGAGTATTGGTGTGGCTGCGGATTTTTAGTCTGCAGAGTCAAGTGATTTGAAAATCTTTTAGGTGCGTCTAGGTAGCTCATCTATACTCAACATTCTAAAATTTAAAATTAAAGTTAAAAACAAATAAAATAATGGAACGAATAAAACATAAATTTCTTCTTGTGTTATAAAAATTAATTTTTTTAAAGTTTGTGTGTTATTAATTATATACGTAAATAAAATCTTTTTTTGTGTTATTAATACTGACAGCAATTGCTTTTTTATTCTTTATTATTAAAAATATATTTTAATAAATATATTAAGTTTCTGCATCTACTTGAGCTAGTGACTTGGGCTGACGGCCGTGAGCTTATCAGCACGTATCTGTCGACTTTATAAATTTTCTAGGTTCAAAGTAGCCTAGTGGTGCTCTGTCGGCAGATGTGGTAAGACTGAAGACTTCATCATCATCCCCGACTGTTATAAAGGGGGCCCAAAGGGGAATCCTAACAAGCACATTCCTCCCCACTATAAAATTTTTTATGGTTTAATGTGCAGAGGGGGCCCCTGAAAGGAAAGTAGGGTGTTTTGAGGTTAGATTCGATCTTCACTTTCTTTTCGATCGTTATAACTGGCTACCCAACTTGGGCCGATCTTTAATAAACACGAGTGCCCTGAGAATTTTAAAAGTGAATCATGCCCATAGTATTTTTTCTGAAATTAGTATAAATATATTTGTTGTATTAACGTAAGGTTATACTTGGAATTTTGTCTTAAAGGTACTGCCAGAAAGAAAAATTGCGCATATGTAAAAATAAATGCGAGGAATAAAACATAATAATAAATATAAATCATAATTTTTTTAAAAAGTCTTGTTTAAATTAAAATCTAATCGTTCAACTTGCATAAATAATAGTTAAAGGTAGAAGAAAAGAAATTTGGAAGGGAGGGGGCAGAAATTTAGCTGGTAGTAAGGAATCATCAGTCAACATTTTTTTTATCATTATATTTGTAATTACTGTTTTGTCTTTTTTTTTAAAAAAAAAGTTTTGTCCTTTTGAAATTTTCATATATAACAAATTTGTGTAACGTAATTACTAACACTAAGTAAATTCTTTTTTTTTTTTTTAATGTTTTTATTTTTTTTGAGGAAGTTTACTGATATGTAACGATATATAAATATGTCGTTACATTAATTTAAAATAAAATCTTAAAGTTCGCAAATAAAAATAAAATCTATTAAAAAAAAAAAAAAAACTAAACGCTAAAATTAAAATGTTTGTTAAACGTATATATTCGCACAGATTCAAAACTTTAAAAATATTTTTAAAAAAAAAAAAAACAAATAAATAAGTATTTGAACGTACTTTTTTATAAAAAAAGTACAAGACTTAAAGATAAAATATTTTTGTAGATGGAAATGATTGTTTATTAATTATCCAAAAGCTGTGTAATTAAAAAGTCAGATCAAAATTAGATAAGGAATAAAGAATTAGCTTGTCCAATATAGAAGCAGCAAATAAAGGCCCGGACCATAACGAAAAAATGGAACAGTGACATCTTTGTTCATGGAATCCATAGGAGGACTATAAAAAGAAAAATATTGAGTTCCAGTGAGTTTTTGAACTTGATTTGGGGAGATGAATGACAAGACGCACTTGTCATTCTCTCTCACTTATTTAAAAAAAAATGAAAAGACTGTGATACCAGAATGGAACCAGCTAATGCCACCTCCAGAACATTATTTTCCAATGGAGATGTCACGGGAATTAAAAAACAGGAACCTGGACTCTTCTACCGTAAGCTATATTGACATGAACTCTAAATTTAAAAATAATTAAGAACTTTTGTTCAAGCTTATGAACTTCTATCTGACTTTTAAGTTTAAAATCAATTGATAATGTGTAATTTTATATATGTTTGCGTTTGATAAAAAAATCATTTCCATTTATTATTTTATTTGTATTAATATTTATTGTTTAAATTTTAAATGAGGGAATTTAAGGTTGGGTATAGACATTGCATAGATTCGTTAGTGGTTGATAATGTTGTGGTTTTCACATTCAATTAGAATATATAAGTCAACGATGTCACTGCAAGCATCTTACGATGAATGCTATTGGGTTTTGTGTATTCCCTATGCAATTGACATTATCGATGATTTTGTATTTTGATCAGTTGTGTTTATTTTGAAATGTTTTTAACCATGGAATCTGTGCAGCCGATCTATACTTGACATTATAAAACAAATTATATAAAATTCATCTGTGCGAACGTATTTAAATGTTAAATTTAAGTCAGGCATGAATGGCTATATAGTTTTGTAAAGTTATATTAAGTGAGGGTAATCTTAGGTTATTCATTTCGTAGTTGAATTGGCTCAATGGATTGGATATATTTGTGTAATTAGTAGATGTAGTATGAGATCCGCTACGGGCAGGATTGCATATATATGCCACACACCTTCTGTTTGCCTATGGATGGGTTTGTAAGATGGCAAAGGACCGCAATCCATTTCTATGGAGTTTTATGTTTATTGTTCTACTCGCCAACAGATGTAGCATTCCTGTTGGTGGAGAGACAATGTCTTCTCTAACTCTACTTACTGTTCAGACGTACATTCCTAACAGTATAGTATTTTGTGTTGTCGTATTTTCATGCTACATTGAATACATAAATGTATCAGATGGATTGGTGTCCGTTTGACTGCGAAATTTTTGGCCTAAGGTGAAATAAGGGATAGAACATTTTTCTTTTCAAATACAATCTATATAGTCTATTCATACTCGACTCACTAAATAAATATTAAACTCATTATTGAAATCTAGTTAAATGTAAAATTAAAGATTAATATAAACATCTAAAATGTTAAACTTATTCCTCAAATTAGAATGATTTTATATGTGCGTAAATAAATATTTTTATGTTTTAATTTCTGGCAGTGGCTTTTATTTTTTTTTATATTTGAGATATAAAGTTATATTTTATAATCTCTGCTGTTCCACTGAGCTAGTGACTTGGCTACCGATCTAAATATTTAAATAAAGTGGAATCTTAACAGCGCTTATCTGCCTACTCTATAAATTTTTCTAGGCTCAAATGCCTAGATGGCACCCTAATAGTTGCAGATATGATTGACTGCTGTCTGCACCTTCATATATATATATATATATATATATATATATATATATATATATATATATATATATATATATAAAGAGATGGTAGTCTAGACTAACTTATAAGTGCTGGTTTAGCATGAAATACAAATATTGGTGATTATTTATCATTTCTGCATGTGTGAGATGTTTATCAGTAGTATGAGATAATGTGGATAGTGAAAGGATTTGAAAGTCTGAGTTCAAATCCCCTATATTTATTAAGCATATGTGAATTTACACAATTAAAGACAAATGTATTTTATGAAAAGCAAGATCATCTTTTTAATTAATTAAAAGAGATATTCAAAGTTAGCTAGTAATAAAAAATAATTTGAACATAATAAAATTTAAAAAGTATTATGATTAATATTGACAATCTGTGTCAATTTTAAAATCTTCATCTTCTTCATCTAATATTTATAAAATAATTATTAAAATTAATGTATTAAAAAATTTTGACGGATGATAAATTTTTTGATCAGCTAATTTGTCAAAGAAAGTTGTATAGATAAAAAGTTTTATGAAAAATTGAATAACGTTAGGAGTTTAATTCTTGAAGTAATTTTGGCTATTCATGATTGTATCTGTTTCCAACTGAAATTAATCAAAATATACCATTAGAATTAAACTGCTGATAAATATTCCTATTCTCATCATAATACTTGATGAAAGTATTAAGTTCTAATACTTATAAAATTGCCAATTTAAATTTTCCAATTTTTATGTTATTGAAGTATGAGATTCTTTTAAAAAGTCTGATGTAAATATAAATAACTCAAGTTCCTACATAGTTATAACAACATTTTTGAGAATGTTTAAAAACTTACAATGTCTAATGTTTAAATAAAATAAAACTATTAATCAGCTTCCTTTAATTTGAATAAAATATTATATATTAATTTATCCATATTCTATTCTAAACCAATGTACAATTATCACTTAAGTTATATATTAAAATATTCTACAAGAATACATTATCAATAAATATATTAGATAACCTTACATTTATAATATTAAATATACAGTAGGTTTCTATTGGATATTTACTGAATCATGATCAACTAATCCTATCCATCTATTTTAAATCTCCAGTCAATCAGTTATTAAAAAGGATTTTATAATCATTAAACTATATAAAACAATCATTAACATTTACTTAAGTCAGGTATTAAAATGTAACCTTTTTGTAGATTGCTTCAAGTAAACTTGTACATGGTTTTAACTTGCTCTAATTCTGGCAGTTTTTACATTACTATCATGTATTTAGGCTTATTTTAAAGCTTAAAAAGTCCCATAAGATGATGCCCTCTCTTCAATTAATTTACAAAAGTAAAAAATCAATAATATAGGCATTCAAAGCTACAACAAAGAGAGAAGTCTGACCTCCCTAGATGCTGATTGGTTAGTTCACATTTCTGACAATGGAAAATCATCTGTCAATAATTTTCACTGCTCCAACTTCTGTTTTGACTTTGAAAATGAAAATTAATGTCTTACAATGTTTTTTTTAATATTATTTTTCTTACATATTATGAATTATTTTCATAAAATATACTGAAAATATAGTCATTTTAGAAAAAATAGTTAAGATTTTAGGAAACATTATTTACTTTTACACAAATGTAAATTGAGAAAGAAAATCAATGACATGAGCAACATTTTCTAATAGGATATGAATGTTCTTTTCAAATTCTTCACTATAAAATAGTTTTATAATTATGAACAGAAATTTATTTTTGAAAAAACTTTGATTCACTTTCATATTCTGATAAATTATTAATTTTCTTTTTACAAATGAAACTAAAATTAATATAATATTAAAACATGAATATATGTTTACTGCTGATTCTGTAATTGACCAATCAAAAGTTTAGATTTTTAACTCACTCAGCCAAACGTAATTTTGGGCAACCCAAAGAATAATAGTTAATTAAATTTACAATTCACCTCAAAAAAGTTTAAAGATAATTAAGTCAGATTATTCTGACTAATGATAAAATAAAATCTATCAAGATCTTTATAACTGGACAAGATAAGCAAGTTCTTAAAAATTAACCATGAGCTAATGAAATTATTTATAAAACTAGTGTTAACTTGCATAAAGCAAACAACTATTTCAATGTAATGACAATATAAAATTTATATCTAATTAAGTACAACAATAATTGCATAATAAAATAGATATGTATAAAAAACCATACTTACCAATATTGGTTGGATTTTTTAGATTATGATTCAGTAATCAAAAGAAGAGTGAAGTTTTTCTTATATAGACAGCTAATTTTATCTGCTATAAATTTATTGTTATAAATTGGTTTGCATACTTATAAAACAAACAAGTCTATTAGATTTCAATTAACTTTAAATTTATTGATTTATAATAAGAATTAATAATGATAGTAATTAAGATAAAAAACAAACAATTGTGTGCAATTGACTAAAATTGTAGCCAATTGAGAAATACAAATACTATTTCTTTTTAATATATAATTAATTTGATAATCTATTACTCTATAAAAATCAATAATTAATAATATTTATATATGTAATTAATAAAACAATACACAAATTATGCATCTTGCCTTTAAGCTTGTGCTAAAATATTCACTAGATGGAGCTTACCACTAGCTCCAAATAAGCTTTAATTATAACTGCCAATAGAGAAAGAATCTAAAATCTCTATTGGAAAATCCTCATCTCCAGACGAATTGGTTTCGAGTTTAATGGCTCACCTCAGTGAAGAGTTAGGATTTCAGAAACTAGATTTAAAACTCCAACTCAGAGCACTTATTTATTATGTTACTATCAGTTTGAAAGTTTGAATTTTTCAGACATGTAAATGTCTTCAAATTTTACCTTACAAACCAGATAGCTATATGGGTCTGAACTCAGTTCAGTTTCACCATATATTAATAGCTAAAGCAATATTACATCACAAAAGTTTTCAAGGGTACACTTATAATAATTAATAAAACAAGACACAAATTGTGCATCTTGCCTTTAAGCTTGTGCTAAAATTTTCACTAGATGGAGCTTACCACTAGCTCCAAACAAGCTTTAATTATAAGTGCCAACAGAGAAAGAATCTAAAATCTCTATTGGAAAATCCTCATCTCCAGACCAATTGGTTTCAAGCTGTTGTCAAGGTAACATTCACATAATAAATGGAAATAGACTTTAAATGACAAAAAATTACTTAAACAGATTTAGATTTAAATTACCTAAAAGTTTTAAATAAACTTCAAACAGGATATATTATTTAAAAGTAGATTAATAAATAGTCCTTTTTTCCAGTCTTTCAAACAAATCACTATTCAATACTTTAAAAGTAATAGACTACAAGAATACATAGCTAATTGGCAATATTATCCAATATAGATTCACCAACCAATTTCTTTAAAAAACTTGTTCTTTATTTAACTATATAAAAATTTACATAGCTAATTAGTTATAAGTATACTTGTGACAAGGGTTTAAGTTCTTAAAAAGAAGATGAAAATTAAAATTGCCTAAAAATTAAAAAAAAAAAAACATTAAACAGTCAGTGTAAGTTGTTGTAATGTATATATAGAAAATAAAGGAAACGCTAAAATTCCATGATTATTTGTAAATTATGTAGAAAAATCAAAATATAAACATGATTTCTATATTAAACATTAACTTATCAACTATAGACCGTTTTGTTCTAAAGAAGTTTATGTATTTTTTACTCTTTTTTAAGATATAATGGACTGCTATATCATCTTTTGTAACTATCCAAACAAAGAATTTCTACTTTAATTCATTCTATCACACTAATTTAACTTTTACCACCAATTGTTAGATTAAAATTAAAGCATAGTAGCTTGCATAAAAGAAAATCAAGAGCTTCATTTAACTGTATTGAAAATAGATATTCTGCAGTAAAACCCTGAGCGTAATAGTAGTGATACAAGAATTGTGATCCGCCAAGGAGGAAGGATAAGGAATAGAGTCTAAACATATATTTATGCAATGTGTGTATATTTAAATGTGTGTTTTATATTGATTTTTATTTAAATATGTTAAATGAGATCAATTATCATGTAATGATTAAGTTATAAATTAAATAAATTTAGCATAAAAGAAATTCCAGCTTTAAAATTTCACACCTAATAAAATCAATTAGACTAGACTTTTTTTTATTTAAAAAAAAAAACAAAAAAGCATTACATTTGTATTAAAATAATTTGGACTGTGTTATAAACAAAAATCTAATTTATTTTCTAATTATACATTTATTGATTGTCTAAAGTGAAAAAAAAAAAAAGAAATGTTCATTAATTAGATTTGATATTAATTACATTAATTTACAAATGAATGTACTAATGATTTTTCTTTTTATGCTATCTTTAACTAATATGGCTTTCAAACATTTTTATTCTTTAATGTAATTTGTAGTAGCTTTAACTGATTTTTATAATTTTTTAATATTATTTCTGAAAATGTTTGAAAATTTGATAGCTGTCTCTCTTTATATATGTTAAATATTATTTCAAATCCTTATCAATATTGTATCATGCATGGCGCTCTATATTATAAATAAATAACTGTTATTTTTTATAGTTCTATAATATTATTAACACAAATCCAAAATGAAGCTCTTAATATAAATTTATAGGGTTATTAACTCTATAAAGTTGTACCTAAACACGTATTATGGAATTCAGCTATTAGTACCCCGAATAAAATAATTGCAATGCTATTAAAATATTGGCAAGCAATGTTGAAGAATAAGCATAGTAACATTATTGATCAGAATATTTCTGAGAATATTGAACCTACTGGTATGAGCCCCACTCCAAAAAATTCTTTCAATATATTTTTTTATAAATTAATATTTATGTGATATTTACTAAGGCAATAAACCTCAAGAGTGTGCACTTGAAAATGTGAAGGTAGGGACCTCTACAGGTCTTAACCACAAGCTTACACTTTGGAAGAAAAGAGGGCAACCTTTAATTACTTCAACGTACTTTCTATATAAATAGGTAAAGCTGAAGTTGTTAGATCTGAGAGCATGAAGCTATTCAATGCTTCACTGATTAAGTCCACAATTCCTATTACACATTAGTAGTCGCTAAATCTTTCGATTTATAATGAATCAATGAAACGATCTTATAGTTAGAAATCTATTACGATAATTTAAAGTTGTAATTATAAATTTATTTAAAGCACATTGATTACGTAAGTAATATTTACTAAGGCAATAATCCTCAAGAGTGTGCGCTTGAAAATGCGAAGGTAAAATAGTAAATTTAAGTTTTAAATATTAAAAATTCTTTTAGAATTCTTTTAGAAATCATATTTTGAGTCCTATCATAATTGTTATCATAGACGATATAATTGACAAAGGTTATAATAGTATAACTGAAAGCATATTTCTATAAGTAAATTCTTAATAATACAGCTAATTTAAATTTTTTATATTATATTGCTTAAATTTTTAAGATTATATAAAAATGACAAACAGAAACAAAAATTAAAAGAAATCGAAGTAAAAAGATTTGAATATTTTTCCATTCTTATTTTATTTTTTTTGCTTAAAATAGCTAAATATTCTTTTACCAACCAGTATTAAATGATTAAATAAGTTGGCTATGGGTCACTTCCAGAAAAACGAAATGTACATTTGTTTTAACCTGAATGATTTACTCAACTTGGAATTCAAATTTGAGCATAAAAATAGCAAGAAGATATATTACCACTACACAAAAAGCATTTAAAAAGTTAGATTTCAGTTAAAGAGTTGGAATGTAGAGTAGATTGAAGCCTGTTCATTAAAGTAGGAAGATTGTCTATCTTAATATATATCTGAGCACTTATTACATTATTGTCATATTTTAAAGAATATTTATAAAAATGCAACAGCAACAATTAGATTACATAATGATACTGGAAAAATTAACATTGAGAAAGGTGTAAGACAAGGTGACTCCATATCTCCAAAACTCTTTACAGCAGTGCTGCAAGAAGTATTTTGTGGATTAAAATGGGAAACTAAAGGAGTGAAAGTAAATGGAGAGTATTTAAGTCATTTAGATTTCGCAGATGATGTAGTTGTTTTTGCAAATAATGCTTCAGAGCTGCAGGAAATGTTGCAGGAGTTAGCAGATGAAAGTAGAAAAGTAGGACTAAAGATAAATGTTAAAAAAACTAAAGTAATGTTTAATCGATTTGCTCAAAATATGAAAATAAAGATTGATTATGAAGAATTAGAAGAAGTTAACAGTTACAAATATCTTGGTCAGATTATTAATACAGATGGAAACATAATGGAGGAAATTAATCATAGAATTAAACTTGGTTGGAGTGCTTTTGGTAGAAATAACTTGATACTAAATGGAAATATGCCTATGTGTTTGAAAAGGATGGTTTTTAACAAATGTGTTTTACCAGTTCTTACTTATGGATCTGAGACTTGGACATTTAATAGAAGAGCAATACAGAGACTTCAGACCACTCAAAGGAGTATGGAGAGATGTATGTTGGGAGTATCAAGAAGAGATCGAAAATGCAATGTATGGGTAAGACAACAAACAGGTGTTACTGACCTTATTGAAAAAATTAAAAGATTAAAATGGAGTTGGGCTGGACATATTGCTAGAAGAGATGATAATAGATGGACAATTGAAATTTTAAACTGGATTCCAAGAGATTGTAAAAGACCCAGAAAGAGACCACATGTGAGATGGATGGATGAAATAAGAAAATGTGCAGGGGTGTTGTGGAGAAGAGAAGCTAAAGATTGGAGAAGATGGATTAAACTTGGAGAGACCTTCATCCTGCAGTGGATTGATAATGGTTGATGATGATGACTTATTACATATATATGCAGAAATGATAGTCTGGACCAATTGATTATTACTGGTTAGCATGAAATACATATATTGGTGAGTATTTATCTTTTCAACATGCATGTGTTCAAGTGTATCAGTGTTTTGAGAGTGGCGAGTGGTGGGTTGTGTGAAAGTCAGTACTCATTACATATATTGATACAGGTATATAATAAGCCTGTATTTCAGTTATTACATAGTAGAGATGTCTTCCCATCTCTTGTATATGTATTAAATGGATTATGTCCTGTACATAAGGGTTCAGATTGACTTTAGGTCAACATGAATATGATGAGAATCTCAGCCTCAGAGTGGCCTTTGAGCATTTCATCATCAGATTTTCTATTGGATGGACGATTGAAGAGTGGGAGTGTGGAGTGGATTGAAGCCTGTCCATTAAATTATGAGGATTGGCTATCTTAATATATATCTGAGCATTTATTACATATATATGCAGAGATGATAATCTGGACCAACTGATGATTTCTGGTTAGCATGAAATACATATATTGGTAATTATTTATATTTTTGACATATACGTGTTCAAGTGTATCAGTGTTATGAGATAGAGTGATGAGTGGTGGGTCATGTGAAATTATATATTTATATAAATTGTAAATGTATTAAAAGGTAAATTTAAAATAAACTCTAGAGAACATTGAGTAAATATCATAAGTATAATATTTCATACACTGTACAAAAATAAAGTTTAGACATATTAAACAAAATTATATTACATAAATAGGACCATATATAAGCACATGTAGAAAGGAGTTTGCTATTAACTGAAAGGAGACCCTTTGATTCCTCTTGGAGGCCTTAAAGGAACCGAGCAGGGCAAATTCCTAATGTCCACTCCATACGTTCTTTTCGTTGCAGCTGTTATTACTATATGTTTATTCATATAGTATACAAACATGGATGGGCTGCTCACCAACACGCATTAGCCAGCGTGGTGAGTTTATTGGCCTTTTACCTCTGAGTTTAAGATCAAGAAACATCATGGTCTTTCTTCTCAGTGCCTGATAAGGCAGAATGAATGTTTGTGTAAATGATAAAGATTTTTCCCAATTATACAATTATGACAGACAAAAATAAAGCATGGCCCTTAATCCCAGGAGGCTGTAAAGTCACCAACCAAGGCAGCGGTTGGTGGCCGAAGGCGGAGGGTGCTAAGAATCCCCTGATTGCGGACCCAGGCTGCCATTTAATGACGACTTTTTATTTAGGTACTTACAACTGCAGATCACTTTCAAGTGAAGGAAGATTGCAAGAATTAGAAGAAGAACTCTCTTATATTAAATGGGATATTATTGGACTTTGTGAAGTTAGAAGAAAAGGTGAAGAGACAATTGATTTAAAAAGTGGACATATGCTTTATTATAAAGGCACAAATATTGGAAATACAAGTGGAGTAGGATTCATTATAAATAAAAAGTGGAAGAACAATATTGTGGAGATTGATGGTGTATCAGACAGAGTGGCAAGATTAGTTATACAACTTAATAGCAGATATCAAATGCAGATAATTCAGGTTTATGCCCCAACAAGTTCTCACAGTGATGAAGTAGTAGAAGATTTTTATATGGATGTTCAAAAGGCTTTTGATCAGAGTAAACAACATTTTAAAATTGTTATGGGAGATTTTAATGCTAGAATTGGTAAACAAATGAAAGATGAAAGTGTTGTAGGTAATTTTGATTATGGTAATAGAAATGAGAGAGGACATAGACTTGTGGAGTTTGCAGAGAAGGAAAAACTTTATATTATGAATTCTTTTTTTGAGAAAAATGTTAGAAGGAAATGGATATGGAAGCATCCAAATGAAGGTACAGCAGAATTGGATTATATTTTGACTAACAGGAAATACATATTTCAAGATTGTAATTTTCTTAATAAATTTAACACAGGAAGTGATCATCGATTAGTAAGGGGTAAGATACATGTTAATGTAAAACTAGAGAGACAAAAATTATTAAGAAAAACTATATTTACAGTTGATATTCCTAATCTTCAGAAACATTGTAATGAATTTAAATTAGAACTTACAAATCGGTTTCAAGTATTAGTAGATTTTGAACATGATTCAGATTTGAATGAAATTAATATGAAAATAACTGATACACTTTTAAAAACTGCAACAAAGATAGCTGGTAGAAAAAGCAGCAATTGACTAATAAAATTTCTACTGAGACTAGAGAACCTTATGAAGAAAAGAAGGAATATGAAGATATGCAAGAATGATGCATTAAAAAGAATTGAATATCTCGAATTTTGTAAAATGGTGCGGAAAAGAGTTGAAAATGATATAAGAAAGTATAACTGTGAACTAGCAAGAAAAGCTGTAGAAGAAAATAAAAGTCTTAAGAATATAAAACAACATTTTGGTATTGGTAGGAAATTTATATCTGCAATAAGGAAAAAAGATGGAATTATTACTAAAAAGAGGGATGACATTATGAAATTGGTAGAAGATTTTTATCAAGAATTATATAGTAATAAAGAACAAGTACCTCCTATATCTATTACATCTTCCGAATTGCCCAGAATTTTAAATGAAGAAGTGAGAAATGCAATTAAATGTATGAAAAAAGGAAAGGCTCCAGGTAATGATGGAATTATAATTGATATATTAAAAGAAGCAGGTGAAGAAACAGAAAAAATATTAGCAAAGTTATATACCAAATGTCTAAATGATAAAGATGTACCGGATGATTGGAAGAATGCAGTAATAATATTAATATTTAAAAAAGGTGATAAAGAAGATATTAGAAATTAGAGACCTATTAGCCTTTTATCAGTTTTATATAAAATTTTTACCAAGATAATTACAACTCGTCTACAGAGAACCTTGGATTTTCACCAACCAAGAGAACAAGCTGGATTTAAAAGTGGTTTTAGTACAGTAGATCATATTCAAGTATTGAGAGAAGTTATAGAAAGGACAAATGAATATGAGTTGTCATTATGTTTTGAATTTGTAGATTATGAAAAGGCATTCGATTCTATACACATTTCTTCAGTGATTAAAGCATTGGATCATCAAGGTATAGATCCAGGATATTGTCATATTTTAAAGAATATTTATAAAAATGCAACAGCAACAATTATATTACATAATGATACTGGGAAAGTCAACATTGAGAAAGGTGTAAGACAAGGTGACTCCATATCTCCAAAACTTTTTACAGCAGTGCTGCAAGAAGTATTTTGTGGATTAAAATGGGAAACTAAAGGAGTGAAAGTAAATGGAGATTATTTAAGTCATTTAGATTTCGCAGATGATGTAGTTGTTTTTGAAAATAATGCTTCCGAGCTGCAGGAAATGTTGCAGGAGTTATCAGATGAAAGTAGGAAAGTAGGACTAAAGATAAATGTTAAAAAGACTAAAGTAATGTTTAATCGATTTGCTCAAAATATGAAAATAAAGATTGATTATGATGAATTAGAAGAAGTTAAGAGTTACAAATACCTTGGTCAGATTATTAATACAGATGGAAGCATAATAGAGGAAATTAATCATAGAATTAAACTTGGTTGGAGTGCTTTTGGTAGAAATAACTTGATATTAAAAGGAAATATGCCTATGTGTTTGAAAAGAAAGGTTTTTAACAAATGTGTTTTATCAGTTCTTACTTATGGATCTGAGACTTGGACACTTAATAGAAGATCAATACAGAGACTTCAGACCACTCAAAGAAGTATGGAGAGATGTATGTTGGGAGTAACAAGAAGAGATCAAAAACGCAATGTATGGGTAAGAGAACAAACAGGTGTTACTGACCTCATTGAAAAAATTAAAAGATTAAAGTGGAGTTGGGCTGGACATATTGCTAGAAGAGATGATAATAGATGGACAATTGAAATTTTAAACTGGATTCCAAGAGATTGTAAAAGACCCAGAAGGAGACCACATGTAAGATGGATGGATGAAATAAGAAAATGTGTAGGGGTGATGTGGAGAAGAGAAGCTAAAGATCGGAGAAGATGGATTAAACTTGGAGAGACCTTCATCCTGCAGTGGATTGATAATGGTTGATAATGATGATGATGAGAGAAGGTCTAATGCCATATTTTATTAACTAATTTATTTATTTCCATACATTCTAATTATTAAAAAAATATGTTTGAAAGTCTCATTTGACTTTATAAATAAGTATTGAATTAATTTATGAATTTTTAATCATAATTTTTTAATTAATTCCCATGAAATTACAGTCAGTCATATTGAGATATAAATATGTAATAAGCAAACTCAGAAACTTAATAGCTGGATCTCATTGTTCTTCAATATTAATAAATTCATAAAGAGTATTTACATTTTTATATAACTATTGTACAGGTCTCATTTTATATTATGCTTCAGCCTTTTGGAAATATAAATCTGGTCACAGTGGTAAACAAAGTGCAAAATATTTGACAGTTATATATGTAGGTTGTTTTAAATATTTACTCCATTTAAATAAAATGATATTTTAATCAGTCATAGATTGCCTCCACATGTTGCCAAAATTCAACTGTTTGATGTTTTATAAAAAAAACTAAATTTGTATCATTAAAGAAAACAATGGACAAAATGCTTATTCTGTTTATCTAATAATCAACTACTGAATTTAAAATTCTAGTATTATTTCTTTGCACTATAGACTTTTGTGTGCAATCAGATAGAGTATATAATTGTCATCTAAAAATGTATTGTAAATTTGATATGAAAATATTAAAAAATTTCCCAACTTCTGGTCTAGATCAAAGAAACTAGATCACCTATCTAAAATATTCATATGTATTAAACTCTTCTATGCACTCCTCATATACATCTTAATGGAATTTTTATATATAATTATTCTTTTATTTTCCTTACAATTTCGACTGTCTGCAGTCTTTATCAGAGATACAACATTTAAACTTATAATATAAATTTCCTGAGTTTGTGATGATGGTGTTCTAGTTGTATTTTTTATATTGGACTTTCCATCATCTAATATGTGTATTGAATGTCTTTAAAAAAATTTAACTTTATTTAAATATTCCAAATACATGCAACTGTTAGTAATAGCCCATCAGACAGGTTAGTATATATGCACAATGTTTCAAGAGGTATTCTCCCCTCTTCTTCAGGTGTTTCTAGTATGAACAGTGACAATACTAGCATAGGATTTCAACTTGGGTCCTTAGATTTTGATTATTGAATTTTAAGATAATGCTCTAACCAACTGAGCCATCCTGCCAAAGGCAACAGTCAGTAGAAAATTCAATTGGGAAAATACAAAAATATTGGATAGAGAAGAAAAGATGCAAAGAAGAAAATTTAATGAAGCTTCTCACATGACAATAAAATCCCATAAGCCAACCTAGTGTGACTATACCTAATGTATGGAAACCACTAATCAACTTTGCTCTTAGGAAAAAGATGAGGAACCTCATAGACAAGTATATGAAATTTCTACTGACTGTTGTCTTTGGAAGGATAACTCAATTGGTTAGAGACTTATCTTAAAATTCAAGAATCTAAGGACCAGGTTCGAATCCCATGCTAGTACTGTCACTGGTCAGGCCAGAAACACCTGAAGAAGAGGGGAGAATAATATCTCTTGAAATGTTGTGCATATACTAACCTGTTTGATGTACTATTACTAACAGTTGAATGTATTTGAAATATTTAACTAAAGTTAAATTTTTTTAGACATTCAATACACATATTAGATGACCGAAATAGTCCAATATAAAAATAAAATATATAATCTTATAACCATTATTTTTATTTATTATACATTATTATTTATAATCATTTAATTTTAATTATATACTTTTAAATCTTTTAATTCATATTATCATTTGTATTTCATGCTATTTTATTTTATCTCTATTTTTATTCATTAATATATCATTGCAACATTTGTATTTTTCTTTTATTATTGTTACTTTTATCCTAATTATTCTTTCTATTATTCCTTTATAATTTTCTGTACCTTTATTCATTCTTTTATATACTTTATTCTTATTATTAATACTTTTTATTTTATTTTTTTTTATCTTTTTTCTTATTCATATTACTATTTTATATTATTAACTTACTTCTTTTTAAACTTTATCTACCTCTGTTGCAATCATAACTGATTATTTTTTAAATTTTTATAGCCTCTTTTTCAAACATTTATTTTATGTAACTTTCTCTAGCATCAATTTCTTTAACTTTTTTATCCCATTTTTTAATTTTTTAATTTTTATATTTTAAAACCCTTTATTTATATATATATATAATATTTATATAAAAATAATGATTTATCTCCCCTCCCCTTTCTATTTAGATTCTTTTATTTTCCTATCTCTTCTTTTAATAAATATTATAGACCCATATTACTTTGCACAGGTATTTTCTCCTTTTGTCCAAAATTTGAACGAATTCTATTGAATTTAAATTTATTAAATCTCGATTTAAAAATTTAATTTTAAATTAAGTAATAAAAGTGATTTCTATAGTTTACAAATAAACATGGAAACCAATAAACAGATATTGTAACTTAAGTAAAAGCATTTACTTGGATTTTTAATAACCTTTTAATATTTAATTTTTGTCGGTGAAAAATCTATCATTACTATGTTTACTTTATCCTATTCAAATGCTTTTTTATATAAATATGCTAGTGCATTGTAGATTACTTAGCTATTAAAAAGAAATGTTATTTAAAAATTTTATATGCAATATTTAAAAATTAAATAAACAATTTCTATTCTGGATAAAAAATAAACAATTTCTATTCTGGATCATACAACTTGTAATTGGTTTTATACCACTCATAATTTCTAGTTTACAGTCCATTTATAATCTCAGAAAATAAGAATGTAAGGTGTTAGATTTTAGTGAGAATAATTTTTTCACACTCATTTTTCATGTTCATCGTAATTTTATTTACTTAATTAATCTGGCAATTTTGACTGAACAACAGTCTTCTTCAGAACTAAAATATACATATATACATAAAATAATTTATTACATAAACAATACAAGAAAACATAATTTGTTAGATTTTTTGCCTTTCTGAAAACTTTTTTTATTTTATACCTTTGGAACAAATAAAACCATAATATTTCTATTGGTTTGTGAGTTTCATCATTCATATTGTAATTAGTTGCCTAAAATGTTTCTTATGCTGGCTAAGAAAAGGTTTATTCTGTATCTTTATTTTATTAACAGTATCTGAATGCATTTTTGGCCAGAAAATCCAGTTACGTAGTGTTATGAATCTGGTTCCTTTGGCCACACATGCACTTAGCTTCTTCAGTTAGTAAAACATAGATATGAATAAACTTTTTCTTTAATCAGTGTTAGAAATGTTTTAGGCAACTAACTATAAACAAGATTAAATAAGGATATCAGCTTTGAATATAAGTCATATTGATATTTTGTTCTTCAGCTGTTAAGTTAATACACTGTACAGGCTTACACACACCTGCACATATATAATGTAATATAAGGGTTTGAACTCAGACTTTCACACCACTGTCAACTCTCCATGCCATCTTATATTGCTGACCCACCTGATCATATACATGTTGAAAAGATAAATAATCACAATATAAGTATTTCATGCTAAACCAGCAATCATCAGTTGGTCCAGATTACTATCCTCACACATAGCTAAATTTTTATTAGTTTGTTTTAATTTTGTATTTTTTGTTTGTTTCAAGTCAGTTGTGTCATCTGGATTATCAGTGACATGTGATTGCTGTAGTTTCAAATTCACAATCAACTAAGGCAATTTTATATTATCGTTTAGAATTTTTCATGATTTATTATTTTTTCTAACAAGTTCAGCTAAGAGATATGTTAATATGTTTTTGTTTCTTTGTTTGTTTACAAACTGCCTGTTTTTTTAAAAAAGTTAGCATTTTTTATGTAAGCTGTTATATGGTTTAATTGTATTATGAGTCTGTGATTTCTTTGTCAAAATGTAAAAGTGAAAATATATTATTAGTGCTGTTATTATTTTTTTTAAAGTTTTTGTATGCTTGCTAATACATTACATTAGTTTATCGTTTCTATAGAATTGAACATAACTATAAAGTTATGAATGCAAAAGTAAATGATGTGAATTAATTTCCATATAAAATAAATCTTCAATTTGGTTAAGTGGAGCAATATTATTTTTAGCTTATCTCTTGAGTATTCCGACAATGTAAGAGTAATCAATGGATGCAGGAAGGTTTGTGCATAAAATCCCTATCTAGTGCCTACTCATGCAATATCCCCAGACTAGTTTCTAGCTTGTGACTTTCATCAGTGAGGGGCCTTGGATCTGAGAGCACTACACTTAAATCTTAGGATCTAATGCAACCCTCCAGAATCTTAAGATCTAAGTGCAGTTCTCTCAGATCCAAGGCTCCTCACTGATGAAAGCCACAAGCTAGAAACTAGTCATGGGAAATTGGAAGAATAGACACTAAATAGGAATTTTATGCACAAATCTTTTTGCATCCATTGATTACTCTGGCTTGCCCTGAGTGGGACTTCTGCACGGAGAGTTTTACCTGTTTTAACAGCTTGAGAAAACATAAGAAATGGTGATCATGTGATGTCTGGTTGGATCAACTTATTATTTAAAATGTATTGAATAGAAAAATGGGTTAAATATGCTAACATTTAATGGTATCAATTATAAGCTGTTTGGACCAATGTTTTTAATCTTATTTATCTATTTTCTCAATCTTGAACTGTCAACAATATTGTTCGGAAGAATATGAAAACAACATTGAAGTAAACATTTTTATAACTTTTTTTCAAAATTACAAAATGAAAAATAATAATATTAATTTTATTATATCTTGATTTTCAATAGATTCAAATCAGTTATTGTAAACAGAAACAAAAATTTATTTTATCTAGCAGTTTTTTTTTCTTTTTAAAATATAATAGTAAATTCAGATTACAATTGCTACATATTTAATTACCTGAAGAATAAAGAATTGTCATTGGTCAATACATTTACAAAGAAAAGTTGCATTTTTTTTAGTATATAGAAAATTGTCTAAAGACATTATCTTGGAAAGAGTATAAATTTTTTTAAAGAAATATATTACTTGAACTCTTTCATAAGAGTCTAAATATAATTAGGTCAAAGCCTAAAATATATCTTTAATTTTATTATAAATACTATGAGTTTGAATAAAGTTTTTAGCAAAATTAAATTATTTACTATCAATAATCACTATCTAAAACATTTATAAAATTACTAAAAAGCACACAAGCTTTGAAAATTTTAAAATATTATTAAAATAATTAAAACTATATTCAGAATAAAACTTAAACTTTCAATATAAATAAAAATATAAATCATTTGCTAAACAAAACATTAAAACATTTCACTGCATTGTTCAATACGTCACTGAAAAAAACAAGACTGCGATGCGATGATACACTATGGCTTCTTTTTTCTCAGAGTCAGGAATCTCTCAGTTATTATGACCAGAGAAACCTGTTAGCCACTTTCTCTTCTCTTTCCATTCTCCACTCTAAGTTTTTCGTAAATTCTTCTCTATTCTGCTCCATCCCATTTTCACAACATTATCTTTGTCAATTTTATGGCCTTTAAATCTAAATCCCCTTTCCCAAACCCAGCATAAAATCCAAAAACTTACTTCTTATATAATCATTTTGTTTATATTTACTCTCCTACAACTTCATTATTTGCGTACTTTCTGCTTGTAGGCATTTACATTCAATTAACAAATGCCTAATATTTTCTATTCCTTCCTTACATAACTTGAAGTCTAAATCCCCCATATTTTTTTCATTTATGTGTATATTGCCTTCTTTATTCTCTACTAAACTATTCTTATATTCTGATTGCAACTGCCATCTACACACAAAAATGCAAACTAAAATATAAATTTATTATCATTAAAAATAAACTGTTAATTACTACAAAATCAAATTGAATTATTATTTAATATAAAATAATTTGAGTCCAGATCAGCACCTTTATACAGAAAACAGATTAACTAAAAAATAAAAACATAGACATATAACTGCATAGTTGGATAACGAACTTTATTGTAAATTATTTAAGAAAATGACGAATTCCAATAACATATATTTAATACATTTTTGAATTTATTTAAAAGAAAATATGTGACAGAGCTTCATATTCATAATTAAACCTCAAAACACTTTACAAAAAATAAGAAATGAAAGTCATACAAGAAAGCATATTATAAATTCACTAAGAATAACAGAATAGAGAAAGTATGAAAGAAATTCCCTATGGAATAATTAAATAATACATTAGCCATAATTACACAAAAAAAGTTATGAAATAAAATATTAGAATAATTTCAATGGCATTTGTCTGTATTAAAAATCTTAGTAATCTAATGTACATTTTTTTTATATGTCAAATGCATTGACCGGGAAGTGAACCCAGGCCAGCTACTTGGAAGGCAGCTATGCTAACTGCTAGGCCACCAATGCTTGACTCAATTATTGACTAATAAAAGAAAGATCCAGTAAGTATAGTATTACATTTCAAAATGAAGAAAAGTTAAATTTTCTTGCATACCATTTTTTGAAAACTAATTATGTAATTTAACTTGTTGTTGTGAATGTATTATTACGAGAAACAATAATGACAAGAAAAAATATTATTGACATTTATTTATATTTTTCTTACAAAAGTGTGATATTACATATGCAAGATGTAGACGTTAGAATATACATGCTTGTGTGAGACTTTAATATTAATTAAATTAAAATCTCTAAAAATAAGTCAGATGTGTGTGCACATTAAAATTTATTGATTTATTTTATTTCGGGCAAGATAGGAATAAAGTAATTTTTAAAAGACAATAATTACTGTGATTAGCAATGTGTTTGTTATTTAAAGTACGAATAACATTGCTATGTGAACCCTATACATGGAAATTACAACTATGTAATTATTTTTAACTTGAATATTTTGTATTATTTTAACCAGGCAATTTAATTGACTATCAAAACATTTGCACTTCAAAAGGCATTTAAGCATGATCTGCTTTTATAATATGGGCTTATACTATAAAAGTATTTCCATATTATATGTCATCCATATAATCAGCCTGTAGTGCTTATAGATAAGGTAAATCAATGATAGAGTATTAAATGAGATAGATTTAGAATGATTATCGTTTATGTATTTGTACTTTTTAGTCTCTGGTTACAAGTAGTATAATGATTATTATATATGTCATAATATTATATATTTAGCCAGTGGAATTTGATGATACAAGATGATTAAAATGCATCCTTAAACATTTATTCCATTAACCGTATATGATTTAATTTATTATGGAAAAAAGTTAGAGTTCATAATGAAATTGAGGAATTATAACTTTATTCCCAAAAAATCAATGTAGTTTGATCATGAAGAAATATCCATTATGTGCTCATGGTTAGCCATCCAAAGGGATTTTCTGGGTTTTGTTTTTTTCATATGTCAAAGCGTTGACTGGGAAGCGAACCTAGACCAGCTGCTCTTGAAAGGCAGCTATGCTAACCACTAGGCCGCCAACGCTTGACAAAGAATTTTCTGTTTTTCTCTCCATTTTTAAGCATTTGTCATGGCTAAACTATATCGATTTGGTAGTTGGATTTTGATTATTTATTAATCCTAGACGACTTATAAAACCTGTTGATAAAAATAATTTGATCATTTATTTAATGATTAAAACTGTACCCCAATATGTAATGATGATGAAAAAGATACCATCTCATCTGAATTATAAATTATGCTTGATCCAAGGCCCATTCCGTTATTATATAGAGATAAGGTAGAGAGAGAGAATGATGCTGATGATTACTCATTTTAAATTGTTTGAATAAATACATGATTTTAAAACATATGTTTTAAAATTTATATTTTGATGACATTCATTGTTATTGATAAAATATTTGATTATGAAATTCAAATTGGCAACCTACTGTATAATCAATCTATAATTTTTAACCTTTGTTCGGTTAAGTTTTTTTTTAGAATGCAGATAATCAGAACAAGTTTAAGGCAATCATAGAAAATGTCATTATACAAACGAGGATTAGTAGTGACAGGTAAAGAAACGGTTGAAATTATTAAATGTAATGTATTTTGAAATAAAGACTAACTGATTTTTAAAATATGTTTATGTTGTAATAAAAAAATAAATTACATCTTATATTTCATAAATTATGTTAATAATGAATTGAATGAAAATTACATTCAAGAAATCTAACATTAACTTGATGTTTCTCCTTCTATTCTGTTTATATGTACAAATTTTCGACACAAACTTCCATTTTCATGCTTTTGATATTTATTAAAAAAAACAGTATATATATACACAAACTGTCCGTGAACTATTGTAAATTTTAGATTTGTATCACTTAATAAATAAATTATTTTTATTTAACGTTTTTCTATCTCTCCATCCCCCCTCCCTCTTTATATACATATACACACACACACATAAACGCCCTTCGTCTGTGAACTGATTTAATTTTTAGATTTCTATGCACATAATAACAATTACCTTGATTATTAAACATCTAATTAAATTTAGCTAAAGCAATTATGAAGTTTTTGAATAAAAAAAAATTAATCCAAAAAAAAAATAACCTGCTGAACTAGTAATTAAAGTCAGGTTTAATGACTAAGTGCTACCTTAATAAATATCTAATTGTAATATATTTTAGTGATTAAGTAAAATACTCCACATAAAACAACTCACTATTAACTTTAGATGCTAAATTTTTAATCTTATCGGTTTCAGAAATTAAATTAAATTTTATTGAAACATCCAAGAACGAAACAAGTGTCAATTTTCATTATCTTACAATAAATGCAATATATAAATAACCAAATTACTATTGCTTGGATGTCTTAAGATTTACAAATATCGAGGAATAAGGAATAGTGGCTCTCAGTTTTTATCATGCTACCACTAATCTAACCTAAATCAAATCTTAATGCAATAAATTTTATTGGCAAAATCACAAAGAGCATTAGAAAAGCATACAGAATGATTGCCCTATGATAATCATAAAGTATTTGTTTGATTTGATTTTGATACGTCAAAACAATAGAGCAGAGCAAATTCTTAATGTTCTATCCATATATTTTTTATTGCAATTATTATTACAATGTGGATTTCGTATGATAAAAAAACATGGACGAGCTTATTATTAAAATACATAAGTAATGTATGCAGGATTTGAACTCAGACTTTCATATGACCTCAACTCTTCATGCCATCTCATATTGCTGACTTACCTGATCACACACATGTTGAAAAGATAAATAATCACCAATATACATATTTCATGCTAAACCAGTACTCATCAATTGGTCCAGATTACCATTTTCACACACACACACATACATATACAATCAGTGCTCAGCTTTATATTAAGATAGCCAATCTTCATACTTTAATGGACAGTCTTAAAAACTACTTCAACCCACAACTCTCAGCCTTCCATTTAATTAAAAATCTGGTGATGGAATTTTCAAAGCCCTCTCACTTTAAATTAATAAAAAAAAAAACACAATAGCACTTCTTAGATCTTTGGTAGTAGTTAATGACTGTGTTTTTTTAAAGAATAGATGAATATGTGAACATTTGCGTAAGATATCATATATATAATTATATCAGAGAAAACTAAATTATGACCCTCATACTATATGCTGTAAAGTTGTGAATTTAAAGCTTTGCTCATAACTGAAAGCAAAAAATTCTAAAACCTTTTGGATTATAAGCATAAGTTAGCATTGAGTGATATTTTATTTATGTATATTTAATTGTAAATCATCAACTTCAAATGAAAAAAAAATTGCATGAATTAGAAAATAATGGTTCGATGTTATAAAAGACAAAATTTTGTCTGAAGTTAGAAGAAATATTGAAGCAACAGTATATTTAAAAGTAGGCAGATATTTGTTATTAATACTATAAAGATCCAAATATTGGAAGCAGAAGTGAAATGATATTTATTATACGTTTTAAAAAATGGCAATATTGTGGTAATTGATGGTATATTAGGCAGAGTGTCAAAACTAGTTGTTCAATTTCATGAAAGATGCCAAATGCATTTAATTCAGACTATCATTTCTCATTCTGTTGAAAAAGTAGAGGATTCATATATATGTATAATACAAAACCATAAAACAATACAATAGTAACTAAAATTCAAACTTTACAAAAATCTTTACACGATCATGGTTTCATCTATTAAACAAATAGACCTCAAGTAAAAATCAAACTAAAGAAGCAATATATATATATACATACATACAAGACAAACAATCCTTCCCATAATTCATTTCAAAAACCAATGAATTATGGAAAGGTGTGTTTGTTTTGTATATATATGT